>MU190549.1:0-21289 GCA_016904865.1 Pissodes strobi
TTATAAATAATTAAAATGTCTAAATTAACATGTACAATGTCACCAAAAAAAGGTTTGATTCTAGGATTCCTAAAAATATTTTTTTAAAAAATGATGAATTGTTAAAGAAAAAATATATATCAGGGCATAACAAGTAAAAATTTATCAGAAGGTTTAATAATCATGTGATATCCTATTACTCTTCCAGATCACATGGCATGTGCAATAAATGTCATCCAGAAACAAAGGGATACATTTAATAAATTAAAAGGCTGTAAAGGCAATTTTTTTTTAATCCCCTGTACAGTGTACAGCGTTGTCAAATATTCCCAACTTTTTTTGGCACAATGTTTTTCTTTCTACATGTTTAAAGAGACATTTAATCAATTGTTATATTTAAGAGTTGTCCATCATATTTTTAGGCGAAATTCGTTTAAACGTTTTAAAAAAGAAATTGGTTTTCACCCACTCTGCAACTTTGAAAATGCAAAAGTTTATTAGTGTCCTAAAACGTTGATCGAATTTTGCTTAAAATTAATAAAACAGCCTCGATACAAAATTTTTTGTTGTATACTGATTTCCTAAACGCTCGATTTAAAGCGACCAGCTCAGCCTCGTTTAACTTTAAGTACGATCAAACTGATTGTCAAGAAAAGTACTATCCATACTATCGTCGCTATGAAACCGTAATAAACGTCCGGCTCCAGCAACGACCAGCCTCTCGTCATCATCGCTCGCAGTGATGTGGTAGCTAACGTCAGTGGTAAGAACGTTGAAATGTACCTGAGAACGGTTGGCATGCCTGAAATAGATTTTTTAATTATTTATTTATTTAAATAACACTGAATTAGCCGTTACTTCATTGGAAATTCATTATAATTGATAGTATAATGAAACAAATTGTTTTAATTTCCACTTATATTAACTTAAACTTGACATATGTTTCGACACACTGTGTCTTCTTCAAAAGTTTGCTTTAAACACACAGTGTGTCGAAACATCTGTCAAGTTTAAGTTAATATAAGTGGAAATTAAAACAATTTGTTTCATTATACTATCAATTTATTTATAAATGATCCAAAAACAGTGAATTTGACTTCACTGGTATCAGAGCCTATAAATTAACAGTACTATATATGTATTAACAAAACACAAAAATTTTTCTTATACGAAAGTAGGTTCTTAATAATATGTTATCCTATAAATCAATTCAAATATAACTTAAGATTATGACACAGTTTTGTATAGTTTTAACTTTAACATCGTTGCCTGGAATTCCATTATAGGTCTGTATACTACAGGGTGTTTCAAAAAATATGTGCCATCTCTCGTGGGGATATTCCTCACATAAAAATAAGAGTTTTTTTTATATCAACATAGGTCCGATTCCGCTTTGTTTCGTAGCTACAGGGGGTTAAAATCTTCTTTTTTTTAATCTAATTCTGGATGCCGAAAATACCTACGAACTGTTCGAGTTGAAGAGGCAGTCCTTAATGCAGTACCTACTAGTACCAGAATCGTTTCTATCCAAATGGGAAATATTTCCGCACCGTCTGTACACAGGGTCTGTCAGAAGCAATAATTAGAACCATATTTATAATTCAGAGGATGCGGAACATGCAACTTGTTCCTTTTTGAACATTTTCACACATTTTTTAGACCAAGCAACAACCAATCGTTAAAAAAAAACCGAAATTCAACAAAATTAAAGATTGGATAACCATTGTCTTAATCACTTCAATAAAGCATAGAGATTCTCTTAAAAAAAGACCAAAGAACAATTACAACGAAGTACTAAAGGCAGAATATATTCATATAGAAATGTATTAAATAAATTAATAAAAAAACAAAAATACAACTTTTATAAACAAAAAATAGAAAGCAAAAAAACGGACATTGAAACCATATATAAAATAATAAAGTATGCAACAAATGCCAGGGAAAAGAATTCATAAACCAATTTCTTATTTTTCGATGCAAATAATATGAATTTTTCTAATAACATCGACATGGCAAATGCTTGTAATAAATATTTTGCCGACATTGGTACTGAAATGGAAAGAAAAATAAAAGTACCACAAAATCCATACGTGGTAAATGAAAGCCTACAAACGTCATTATATCTGACCCCAGTAACAAAGAACGAAATTATAGAGCACATATACTCTCTTAAAAATGATAGTGCCCCAGGCAAAGATGGTATTTGTGCAAGGTTAATAAAAGTTGTGCATCTGGAGTGGGCAGAGCCGATGGCTCACATTATGAATTTGATTTTCAAAACAGCTAAGATACCCAGTCATTTTAAAGAATCTGTCATTACTCCGATACACAAAAGAGATGATAAGAATAAAATACCAAATATCGCCCTATCAGTTTAATAAACAACTTCGCGAAAGTGTTTGAAATGTGCTTGAAAAGTATACTGATTCCGTTTTTTAACAAACCCAATATACTTTCTGATATTCAGTTCGGTTTCTCCGAAGGTTTAAGCACAACAGATGCACTGTATTCCCTTGTCGCTGAAATTACTAAAAATATGAATAATGGTAAAAAAAAAGATATCTGTTTTGATATACCTTGCTAAGGCTTTCGATACAGTGCCCCATCAAAGGCTTCTAGAGGAGTTATCACACTATGGAATCCGGGGCACAGTGTTGGAACTTTTCAGGAATTACTTGCTTGACAGAGACCAATATCTGAAGCTAAATGACACACTCAGCCAACCCTTAAAGATTAACATAGGAATACCTCAGGGTACAATCTTAGGACCAAATCCCTTTATAACCTAGATAAACTCCTACTTAAATTGAACATCAATGGAAAAATTATTTCTTACGCTGACGATACGGTTCTAATTTTCTCTGGTGAGACTTGGCAAGACACAAAAGAGAAGGTGATTCGGGGTTTACTTGACGTTAAACGTTGGCTGGAATCCTTCAAATTGACAATAAATTTAACCAAAACAAATTATATTGCTTTTTCGCTTACAAAAGCAAATAGACCAAACTTCAATAACATTAAAACAGGTGATGGGAGGGATGATGCCGTTCGGGAAGTCTCAAGTGCCAAGTACCCGGAGGTGATCATTGATCAACACCTAAAGTGGACTGAACACATTTCTTATCTCACAAAGAAAATACGCTGTTTAATATCAAATTCTATATACTAAGAGAATTTTTGTGTACCAGACTGACTACTTTGGTTTACAAATCACTGGTTGAATCTTTGATTAGATACGGGTTGACTGTATGGGGTGGTACATACAAAAGTAACTTGCAACCTCTAAGGACCATACAAAATTATATCTTAACAGTAATATTCGAGCAAAATAGACTATATCCAACTAGACTATTATATGGTTCGGACATCTGCAACATAGATTGTTTGTTCATATATACACAAAAGCGCGAAAGATTCGTCAATCACCAGCATCTAACTAGAGCCAATGTAGACAAACATCTAATTATCCCAAATATCAAAAAATCTATCAGCCTAAAATTCATGGATTATCTAGGCCCCATATTTTATAATGAACTTCCAACTAATATAAAGAAAGAGCATTGCTTCAATCAAAACATTCAACATTAATAGCAAAACTTTTATCTTGGAAAATACTGAGGTTTTTTAAGGATTAGGGACCGAGTATATTTGATTAGATAAAGAACCCCCGGATTATTTGTTTTCTCTGGGTTTATATTTGCTTGCCAGTTTCTCTCTCTCTCTCTCTCTCTCTCTCTCTCTCTCTCTCTCTCTCTCTTTCATTTGTCTTTTCCTTTGTTTTCCTTTTTTCCAATTTTATTTGTACTTTAAAGTTTTATTACAATTTTGTTCCTTCATTTGGTCTAGCCAAGAACCGACTCGTACTTTGAGTATTATACAAATGTAAATATTATTGAAATTATTACAGTCAATTACGAGGTCAATTGTGTTGGCCACAGTAGGGAAACATACAGATGTTTCGAACATCTAGGTATCCCACTCAATAAAAATACTGTACTTTCCTTTCGTAAAAATTGTAATTTGTAAATGTTGTTGTTGAATAAATTGAAATAAATTGAAATATCAGTACACAAGCGTTCAAGAAGATTATGGACCGAGGCAAGAATTTTGTCAGTGGTTTTTAAATCAGTTGGAAGGCAGGCCACATTTCAGTTGTATTCTTTTTACAGACGAGACATCGTTTACATTTTCACAATTTACATCACTGGACTGACGAAAATCCTCATTTGTTAAGAGTGGCAAATTCGCAATACCAGTTTTCTGCAAATATTTGGGCTGGTATTATTACTGATCATATTATTCGGCCAGTTATCTTGCCCAATTGATTAAATCATGAGTCCTATTTAATTTTTTGGATAAATGATCCCTCTAAAGTTTTACCTTTGCTAGTAAGAAACAGAATGATGGTTTCAACACGATGGGGCAGCGTCGCATTTTGCTGTTCTTGTTAGGGAGTACCTCTCCGAAATATTCGGGCATCGATGGATTGGTCGTGAGGTTCCGGTAGCATGGACACCAAGATCCCCTGATTTAAATGCTTCAGATTTTTATCTGTGGGGACATGTGAAGGACGTTGTTTATAAGACACCTGTGCAAACTTTAGAAGAACTTTTACAGCGCATAGAAGCAGCGTAAGGGTAAGAAGATCTTTTGCGCCGACGATTAAGGGCTTGTCACGAAGCTGGAGGTGGTCATTTTCATCACTTTCTGTGATTCTGTTTAGGGAAAAAATATTTTTTTAAATACTATTTAATACATTGCATAAAACAACTGAATTGCGTTTATCTAATCAAGGAGATCGAAATCGATAAAACATCAGGAGACAACTTTTAATCGGCATTAAACGGCCTACACTATTTTGCTAACAAGAGAAAAAAAGTCAGTGGCGCACATGTTTTTTGTTAAAAATTATTCCAGTGATAATCCCATATGCACGTCCCTGGTGAATCTGTCGACACTTTTTTAGCATTAAAATATGTAGTACTTAAAGTGACTTTCACCCTTAAAATTTCATTCGATTGACTACAGGCGCTTGGAAGGAAATTGTAATAAATCGAAAAAGAAAAAAAATATTGTAACCCCCTTGTAGCTACGAAACAAAGCAGAATCGGACCTATGTTGATATAAAAAAAAATCTTATTCCCCACGAGAGATGGCACATGCTTTTTGAAACACCCTGTATACAGGGTGTGTATTTAGGAAACGGTCCAATATCTCAGATAGTTTTGATTCGACTTGTATGAAATTTAGTATACCAGGGTAAATCAACATTCTGATTTTGTTGGTAACAAAGGCGACTTTGCAAGATGTTTACTTTCATAAGAAATCAAAGCATACTTTGCAATTTCAAATGAGTATCCTATTTTGTTACTACATTTACGCATTCTCTTTAAAAGTCTACACATTTTTTATGTAGCATACCCTATACCTAAATTTGACGTATAGGAAGATATTGAAGTCAGAAAATTGCCATTTTTGAAAATTATTGAAAATTAGGTTTTAATGGCTAACAAATGAAACACCAGTTCATTATTGATGTAAAGTCATAAAACTGTCATTTCAGCCAGCAATAATCATAATAATATCCTTAACGGAACGTGAAAGAATTACAATTCTTATGATAAGAGGATATAGAGATAGAGAGAAAAAAAAAGAGAAAAATAAAAATAACAGTAATTTTTGAAATTACTAGAATTTAAAAATTATTTTACTAAATGTTCAAATTGTTTATCATGTACAGCCTAGCAGTGCGCTAATTGAAAATAAAACAATTTAATTGTATTGTGACTCATTTAAGGTGTACCTAACTAATTGAAGTTCGTCCAATATTCGACGCTGCAACTCGGCTAAAGTCCTTGGTTTTGTGACATAAACACACATAAGAAGTAGTCATTTGGGGCCAAATCAGGTGTCCTAGATGACCACTCGATTATGCCTCCTCTATCGATCCATCTATTTGGAAAAGCGTTGTTTAAAAATTCGCCTACGTTTAGACCAAAATTGGGAGAAGCTCCATCTTGTTGGAAGAATATTCTTGCATAATTTGGACCCATTACAATTCGTATCGCAGGAACTATTCGTTTCCAAGAGCTCAAGGTAAACTTGTGTTGTTGTTTCCATCAATAAAAAATGGACCGATTTTGTGAGTGCTCACGAGCCAGGCCGCTATGTATCTTCTCTCATCCAATTGGGGGTGATATATCACTTTAGCGTCACACGAATTAAAATGTCAGAGATATACTAATCGTTAGTGCACATAATTATTTGACAATATATGAAATAAAAATTGCGGATCATGCATTTGTTTTTTAAATATTTGTGTTCAATGTTGGTGTTATTTTTCGTCGCGCCGCGGCAGATTTTGTTGTTCGCGCAGGAATTGGCCCTTGCTAATAGCGTCTACCAACCCGAATTTTGAGCCTTCACGCATGCGTACGAGCTAATTCAGGTATTTTTCAGTTGTTTTTCTTGATTCTGGACAGTACCTTGGGTTAGTTTTGTTTGGTTGCGCCCTCGAATCGAGCGAAGGGCCATGCAAAGTGAAAACGTAAGCAAGCACGATTTTTCGCGTTATTGCCAACATGTCAACAGTAATATACCGATAGCGGAGATGTCTTATCGAAAAGACCGTTGATTTGAAAAAAAAATTGATTTTCCAAAATTTCTATGAGACAAATTTTCATTTACAATCTGAAAAGACTCCGAAACTTTAGCTCGATGGGTCTTTTCTTCGAGATAGTGAAGAGACAAGTGCGCGTAGCACCTTTGTTTGCGCGCTTATTTCGTTACTTTGGTTAATTTAGGGTTAGTCTGGGTTAGTTTTGGTTTGTTTGGGTTGGCTTTGGTTAGTTTAGGTTAGTCTAGGTTGGTTTTGGTTACTTTAGGTTAGTGTTGGTTAGTTAGGGTTGGTTTTGCTTAGTTTGAGATAGTGAAGAGAAAAGTGCGCGCGCTTGTTTGCGCGCTTATTTCCGCGCTTATTTCCATACTTTGGTTAATTTATGGTTATTGTGGGTTAGTTTTGGTTTGTTTGCGTTGGTTTTGGTTAGTTTGCGTTGGTTTTGGTTAGTTTGCGTTGGTTTTGGTTAGTTTGGGTTCGTCTGGGTTGGTTTTGGTTACTTTGGGTTAGTATTGGTTAGTTTGTTGTTAGCGCGCTTATTTCCTTACTCTGGTTAATTTAAGGTTAGTGTGGGTTAATTTTGGTTTGTTTGCGTTGGCTTTGGTTAGCTTGGGTTAGTCTAAGTTGGTTTTGGTTACTTTGGGTTATTTTG
This sequence comes from Pissodes strobi, assembly GCA_016904865.1. NCBI lineage: Eukaryota > Metazoa > Arthropoda > Insecta > Coleoptera > Curculionidae > Pissodes > Pissodes strobi. The sequence goes on from MU190549.1 coordinate 7,248, forward strand.
GGTTAGTATTGGTTAGTCTGGGTTATTTTTGCTTAGTTTGAGATAGTGAAGAGACAAGCGCGCTATGCATTACATTGTTTAATTTAGGGTTAGTCTGGGTTAGTTTTGGTTTGTCTGGGTTGGCTTTGGTTAGGTTGGGTTTGTCTGGGTTGGGTTTGGTTACTTTGAGTTAGCGTTGGTTAGTTTTGGTTAGTGTGGGTTGGGTTTGCTTAGTTTGTGATAGTGAAGAGACAAGCGCGCGTAGGGCCCTTGTTTGCGCTCTTATTTCCTTACTTTGGTTAATTTAAGGTTAGTCTGGGTTAGTTTTGGTTTGTTTGGGTTGGCTGTGGTTAGTTTGGGTTGGTTTTGGTTACTTTGGGTTAGTGTTGGTTAGTTTGGGTTAGTTTAGGTTAGCTGTGTTTTGGCAAGCCGCTATTCTACTTTTTGAAACAACATGTGGGTTTTTTTTCAACTTTTTGCGTCCAAAGTGCTTTGCGCAATATGTAACGTGTTATAAAACACTTCTAATACTGTCTAATTACACGTTATACGAAAATAAATTGCTAAATTCTTCTACATTATCTACAAGGTTAATTTGGGTTAGTTTTGTCTGGTTGAGCCCCCGGAGCGAGCGAATAACGAAATATTAGAACACCACTGGGCTGCTGCCATATGCGCAGATCCGAAGGTCGAAAATTTGGTATAGGTAGATGCGAGTGTTCCGAAAGTTTCATATATTTTAGGTTAGAAATGTTACTATTTTTTAATTAAAAAGATCCTCCGTCCGCCCTTTTTTATAAAGAATCACTCTCTCTAACATAGAAAATGTTCTTATTTTTACCAAAAACTTCTTAATTTGTGTGACGCTAAAGTGTTATGGACCCCAATTGGGATTTCCATCAGCCCAAAATCTGCAGTTATGTCTATTAACTTTGCCATTTAACATAAATGTTGCTTCATCGGAAAATACTATGAAGTTGAATAACTAGTTATTTTGGTCATATTTTGACATCATAATGTCACAAAACTCCATTCTTCGTTCATAATCATTTTCTGATAACTCTTGAACTAGATGTATTTTGAATGGATGATATTTATGTTTCAGTAAAAGATTATGGGCGGATTTGAAAGAGACGTCAGTTACTTGAGAAATTCTTTCACGTTCCGTTAAAGACATTATTATAATTATTGCTGGCTGAAATGACAATTTTATGACTTTACATAAAAAATTAACTAGCCATTAAAACATAATTTTCAATAATCTTTAAAAATGGCAATTTTCTGATTTCAATATCTTGTTATACGTCAAATTTAGGTATAGGGTATGCTACATAAGAAATGTGTAGAAATTTAAAGAGGATGCGAAAATGTAGTAAAGAAATAGAATACTCATTTGAAATTGCAAAGTATGTATTGATTTCTTATGAAATTAAACATCTTGCAACGTCGCCTTTATTACCAACAAATTCAGAATGTTGATTTACCCTGATATACTAAATTTCATACAAGTCGAATCAAAACTATCTGAGATATTGGACCGTTTCCAGATTAAATACACACCCTGTATAGTGGCGAGTTTTGAGCCTTTAGAGGTCTGGAGTATTAATTTCTAAGATATAATGTATTCCTCACATTATAGTTATGACATGACACTGGTTAACTTGTCTCATGATTAAATTTGATTTTAATAAATGGTTGTTTATGGAGTAAATAAACTTGACTTATTCATATATTTTATTTAGGTTCCAAATTTGTGTTTGTAGGTATACTTGATCAGTTGGAGTATAGTAATTAATTTGATAGATTATTTTTATTGTTTTATTCTGTATTCTTTGCAGTTTATTCGAAACATTTTTTGGTAAGTTTCCCCAAGGGATAAAATGCCTCAAATGTGGGACAACAAAGGAGTTATATAACATATCCCTTGTGTTTTTATTCAAGTATGCAGCACACCTCTTTACGGCACCAACAAAAGGAACAATCCTATTAATAATACTATCAACATGTGCATTCCAACTTAGATTATTTTGTATCACCAGACCCAAGTACTTATATTCATCCACTTCTTTCAGTTCTACCCTATTCAGGTAGAGATTGAGATCCCAATTGGGTTTATTATTTTGTTTTCTTACCATATAAAGGGTTTTTGTAATATTTACAGACGGTTTATTTTTACACAGCCAATTATAGTATAGGCTTAAGGCTAAATTAGCGCAATGTTCAAGTTCTTTGGGATCACTACCATTCAAAACTAACACGGTGTCGTCTGCAAACTTAAAGTATCTTGCTTTAAGACCGACATATTGTAGGTTCATCCCACATAATAAATACTGCAAAGGTCCAAGGACCGATCCTTGGGTAACACCTACACGTAGTTTAGTTTGCCTGCTTCTGTTTTTGTTTATTACTGTAAATTGTGTCCTATGCTTTGAGCATGTTTCCATTAATTTGTACCCAATGCCTCTAAACCACATGTTTTCAAGCTTTGAAAGAAGCACATCAACATCGACCGTGTCGAAGGCTTTTTGTAGGGCAATGAATATTGTAAGGACATTTATTCTGGTGATGAGATATATTCCAATAGGTTATTTGTGGCACCCAATGTGCTACTGTGTTCCTGGAAGTCATACTGATATTTGTCAAATCCATATATGTTTTGTTTATTCTTTTTTTTATTATCTTCTTCACAATTTTTGAGAACAAACACAGAACAGAGATAGGTCTGTAATTAGAAGTTTCCTTTGGTGATCCTTTTTTAAAAATGGGTGTTATTTTGGCATTTTTTGCCACTTTCCAACACATGGTTCACCAGCTCAACCATCTTTTCCAACACAGTATCCCGCACTTGTATTATATATTGCTTTGTGATTTGATCTTCGCCCGGAGAGCATTTATCCTTAAGATGATTTAATACATCAAATACTTCTCGCTGATCAGTTGGGGCAAAAAATATTGTTGATACTGTTTCCTCTTCCTTAAAATTTTTTATTGGCACAGTAGGTATGTTCTTTCCCAGGTGTTCCCCTATGTGAGAGAAAATTCCTCTGCGATATACTGGTCATTTTGTATTTCTTGACCATTTTTGTTTATTATATTTTTGATGTTATATTGTTTTTGTTTCCTAGAACATAGTTCATTCAAGGCTTTCCACACTTTTTTTGAATCTTTTCCTGCATCAGATTTTTACCTTTCTGCGTATTGTTTTTCAAGTCTTTTTCTCAAATTATTCACTTCATTTTTTAATTTCTCCCTTTCAGTTTCATGATTCTGCCGTTTTTTCCATCTAACATAAGATTTATCTCTTTCTTTAGCTTTTTTAAGGTATGATGATGTAACCCAGTAATTATTGTAGTTTATTTTAATATTATATTCTGTTGTCGATTGGATTTTAGATTTTGATATGAGGGATGCTAAATCTCGAAATGTTGTTACGTGTTGTAGTTTGAATTTGTCTGTATCTACTTTTTTTCCTTTTAATAATTTGTTTTTTATTCGGCATTATTTTTTTATCTACTTTGATGTACATCACCTTATGATCTGTAATACAGGAGTCACATAGAATTATGTCACAGATTAGGTTTTTGTTGTCAATTACATGATCAATTATACTTGAGTGGCGTTATGCAGGTCAACTTTATTTTGTATTGAGAACCCTGTCATTTCTATGTTATATTTATATTGCTTTACTTTATCATTTTCACTTAACAGATTTATGTTAATATCTCCTATAATTATACACTGATTTTTTTGTTTCTTTAGGATTTGGTTTAAACCATCCATAAACAAATCCATATCTCCTGTGGGTGGTCTATACAAACATATCACTGTGCAGTTAAGTTTTGTAAGCTGCATGCTTACAATGCTACAGTCTGTTATACCGGATATATCTACATTATGATATTCAATTCCATTTTTTTATAAATATACATGTACCTCCCCTCGAGTTGTTCTGCAATTGTGTAAGACACTATAGTTTGGTATACTTATAAATTCAGTTTCTTCTATGTACAGCCATGTTTCTGTAAGTGCACTAAGGTGTAATTTATAGCCACTTTTAAATTTTAACATGTTATTTAATAAATGCCAAGGAAATCGAGCAAGCACCATACCACCTACCTTCAATTGGCCAAATAACTCCGCTAAGAAGCAGCGTCGGATAGAAGCTACCTAGCGCGAGCTGTATAGCGTTCCTTTCCAGTTCGCAGATCGCAGAGATGACGAATCCGAAGCACATTCCGCACAGCCCTTGCAGTATCGTCAGGATGACGACGATGGCGATATCTCCCTTGCATTCCACCTCGAAGACGAGGATCATGAAGATGAGCACCAGCGTGGTTTGGCCGCACATCACCACGAACTGGGTTACGACGTGCGAGAAAAGGATTTCACCCGGCGAAACACCTAGAATTTCATAAATGTTATTGATGTAAAAGAGGAAATCTATTAAAATATCGTACCTGCCACCCACGATCTATCCAGCAGGCCTTCCATTCTTTCTATAATCAGTGCCGATGATGTCAGGGCCACCGCCAAGAAGAAAACAATCCTAGAAAAAGTTACAATTATTAATTTTCATAAGCCTAGATAATAAAAACGATGATAATAGATATACAAATTACCAAGGACCCATAACCTCATGCTACACACACTGTGCATGTGTTTCAATGGTCTCTGCTTCTGAGTACAGAGTCGAGGTTCGCAGCATCATTAGCAAGGCTGGTAGACGACTGGGAGTACTTCTAAGAGGAACGTGCAAGCCAATTTCAGCCAGCAAGTAAATAATTCAATAATTTAAAGAGGAGCTGGAGATCATGATTGGCTTTACGCTCAAAGAGTGATGAAAGCTTGTTAAAGAATTTATAATTCATAAAATGAAGGAATTTTCTCTGAACGCAATCGTTAATATGGTTAGCATAATGACGAGCACTTTAATATTTTTATAATGTTGGAAATATGTTCAACATAATACAGATCTCTGTCCAAAATAACTCCCAAATCCTTGATGGACTCGACTATGGTACGAGTTTCACCTTCAATGGTGTAGTCAAAATTTGTTGGCAAGCGAAGCCTTGAGAAACTCATAATTTGGCATTTACATCTGTTAGTTGATGTCCATTGCATTTCTCTGGCACCAGGCCAGAAATCTGTTCAGATCCTCCTGAAGCGCCGGACGATATACTTCTAAAGTGACTCGTGCGATAAAATATGGTCTTTTAAAACTAATATCTTAATATACTAACATATATCAGAAAATTAAGAAAAATTAATTTATATTATATTTTTGAAGTGAATAAGTCTTTGGTTTCACGAGAGGAGTTGGTAAAGGGTTATTCAATTTTTATGGGACAAGTCAAACTAACCGAAAGTTGATTGGACGACTAACCCAAACTCACCAAATCTATTAAAATTGATTATAACGTCTCGGAACCGGCTCAAATAAGTAAAATAAGTTGAGACTAAGTGAAACTAATCGGAAGTTGAATAGACGACTAACCTAAACTAACCAACTCTATTAAAATTGATTATAACGTATAGGAACCGGCTTAAATGACTAAAATAAGTTGAGGCTAAGTGAAACTAACCGAAAGTTGATTAGACGACTAACCTAAACTAACCAAATCTATTAAAATTGATTATAACGTATCGGGAGCGGTCCAGATAAGTAAAATAAGTTGAAACTAAGTGAAATTATCCGAATTTTGATTAGACGACTAACCTAAAGTAACCAAAAATATTAAAATTGATTATAACGTATCGGAACCGGCTCAAATAAGTAAAATAATTTGAGACTAAGACTAAGTGAAACTAACCGAAAGTTGATTAGACGACTAACCTAAACTAACCACATCTATTAAAATTGATCATAACGTATCGGAAACCGCTCAAATAAGCAAAATAAGTTGAAACTAAGTCAATCGACTCGAAAGTTATTTAGACGACTAAACTAATCTAACCAAATCTATTAAAATTGATTATAACGTATCGGAACCGGTTTAAATAAGTAACATAAGTTGATACTAAGTGAAACTAACCGAAAGGTTATTAGACCACTAACCAAAACCAACCTAATCTATTAAAATTGATAATAAGGTATCAGAAACGGCTCAAATAAGTAAAATAAGTTGAGACTAACCGAAACTAGCCACGTTGGATTGGGGATTGAGAGACGAATCGATTGCAAATGTTTTTGAAGTGAATACTTCTTTGGCTGCATGAGAGTAATTTTTCAAGCCTGCGTCACAACACCGTTTATGAAATTTTTGTCTCGCAAGAGAGATGAAATATATAATTCTCATACTCTCTCTTTCTTATGGAATCGATAAAGAAGTATTCCCTTCCATCACGTGTACTGTACTATTCGTGACTTTTTTAACCGATTTTGAAATAAATTATACTTTATGAATTATTGCTAAACATAGTATGATATTCAATTATATCACATTGAGAGAAAAACAAAAGAAAAACCCCTCGACCTTATATCTATATAAGTATCCTTTTTCTATACTTTATAACAATTTTCTCAAACCCTGTAATGAAAATATTTTGATTTTGATTAGTTTATAAAAAATGAGGTAAAAAAGAACACATAAAAACTATTATTTTATTTTAAATTTTTTTGTTATTAGCAAATTTTAGCATTTTAAGTTCCAATCGTTTTTTAATGTTTATAAAACTAATTTTACTATTTAAATCTCGTAGTCTGATATATGTACGGGTTCTTGACATACACAGAAGTACCTCGTAAGGAACTTCTGTGTTGAATTAGTCATTGCTAACTTTCTGAATAAATGTTTTTCACACAGCAATGATTCCCCATGCATATTATGTAATTCAGTCTCTAAAACCAGAGTTGCATTTGATAAATCTTCATTTGGATATAACAGGTTTCTTCTGGAAACAAAAATTAACCAATCTTGTGGAATTTGGTATTTTTTTTCTTTCCATCCAATTGGATTGGTTAGTTTTGGTTAGTGGTTTAACCTCGGTTAGTTTCACTTAGTCTCGATTCTACTTATTTGATCCGGTTCCGATGCGTTATAATCAATCTTAATACATTTGGTTAGTTTAGATTAGTCGTCTAATCAACTTTCGGTTAGTTTCACTTGAGACTCTTACTTACGATTATTTTACTTATCTGAGCCGCTTCCGATACGTTTTTAGTAGATTTGGTTAGTTTGGATTATCGTCAGGGCCGTAGCCAGGGGTACGGCCCTGCAAATCATTTGCCTGCCCAAGATCATTTTGAGGATAAGGAAAAAAATCGAGAGTAATGGCAACTACGCGCCACGTTGTTGTCTTGTGGGAGTAAATTTGACAAGTTGGATATTTCATGGATAGATCTACTATTTTTACATTGTAGCTACTGTTCTACCTCAGAGACTCGTAATTCTACCGCAAAATCGAAAACAAAGTAATCATAATACGAGATCTATGCAAATCCTAATCCTAAAACTATGAACACGCTTCGGTTCATCATCTCTATGCAGATGTCGCAAACATCTTATTTCGGATTTCGGGTATTCCCAGAAGCGACCAGCGGTTAGTTTTTGCGTTTGCGTAGTATTTCTCTAAACAATGACCTTTTATATCATATTTATCCATCGCTTTGTGTCGTGTGACATATTTTGTCTGTAGTTTTTGAATATTTTGACTGTATATGACCATGAGGTGAGTAAATTGATACGTAATATCAACATTTTAAATAACGAAATGTATGTTTTCAATTATTAGTTCTGATGAATCTTATTTAGCTGATAACCCATCAGATCTTACCTGCGTTAAGGCAAAAAAGAAAATATTAAACCAGAATGGGAATAAGATTCAGAATATAAAAACTGGCTAGCGCCTGAAAAAGCAGATACTGAGGTTATTGCAAAATCTGCCATTAACATCAGTGTGGGGAAATTATAGGTTGTAAAAGGTCAATAATTTAAAGTGCTTATTTTTGTTATTTTACAATATGCCTTTAATTATGAAAATTGTGTTTGTGTTTTCCTTTAACCAAATAACAAAATTATTCAAAATCTTGCTTCAGTGTGAACTGTGGACACGCGTTAAAAAGAAAATTAGCGTTTTCAATCCTAAATCTAGTGTTTCCTATGCGTTTAGATCTGGCAGCACTGTTATCCAGTAGCGGTGTGCTATTGATACTTTTTCAAGTATCGAGTACTTAGATACTGGCACTTTCTCTTTGAATATCAGATACTTAGTAATCATAAGCTTCGTAATAGATATGTGGGTAGCGGACTCGAATTAATGACCTAAGTCTGAGAGAATACTTGAAAGTTAATTCGATATTGCTTTTAACAATATGAAATACAGTAAATATATTTTGCCCATAAATACTTTTATTTGTTATTAAATAAACACATACAATTTTATACTCGCTAGAAATATAATCTGTGTTTTGGTGGACATAGTTTTAACAAAAAAAATAAATCAAAAAAAAAAGCCTTATAGAAAACTAAAATTTTAAAATTTAACACAGGCTCACAAACATCCCTCACTGTATTTTAGAACGATTACTTAGTTTATTATGGAACAAATTTACTTATCCACAAAAGTCTCGAAAACACTAATGCTTAACTAATTTTAATTAAAAGAAAGGCGCCAGTATCGTCACTCAAGCGGTGAAAATCACAAACGAAAGGGATACCGACAAGTGGATGCAATAAGAATGTGCTCTAATCGGTCATTCCAGGCGGCACCGAAAACAGCCATTGCCATATTCTCTATTCCTGCGTTTTCTAATTATTAGTCCCCTTTCCTGTTGTTCAATAGGGTATTAATTTATTAATTTGTATAATATGTCAAAGAAAGGAATTTAATTTCGAACTAAAAATGTGGGGGATAATTAACAAGAAATATTTTTATATATATTATTATTATGGATATTAACAAGAAATATTTTTATGTGATGTTTTGTGTTTTATTTTATTTTCCTTGTTTAGTTAATTCCACAAAAAGTAAATGAGTATGTCGAGTTGTTAAGAAAGTAGTAGTTACTTAATATTAATTATTATTTATGTAAATTAATCTATTGCCTCTTAATTTTGTTTAAACATAAATGCTAAATGAGAAATTCAAACGTTGATAAGTACTAACATAGTTTATGATGTATAGTTTTATTCTGCCTACCCTAAATATTATTTCTGGCTACGGCCCTGATTATCGTCTAATCAACATTCGGTTAGTTTCACTTAATCTCAACTTATTTTGGCCATTTAAGTCGCTTTTGATACGTTATAAATCATTTTAATAGATTTGGTTAGTTTAGGTTAGTCGTCTAATCAACTTTCGATTAGTTTCACTTAGTCTCAACTTATTTTACTTACTCGAGCCGGTTCCGATACGTTGTAATCAATTTTAATAGATTTGGTTAGTTTAGGTTAGTCGTCTTATCAACTTTTGGTTTGTTTCACTTAGCCTCAGCTTATTTTACTTATCTTAGCCGCTTCCGATACCTTATACTCAAATTTACTAGATTTGGTTAGTTTGGGTTAGTCATCTATCATTTTTCGGTTAGTTTCACCACAGATTTATATACGCTTTCGCGTGCGTCTATAAATTTGTGGTTTCACTTAGTCTCAACTTATTTTAGTCATTTGAATCGGTTTCGATACGTTATAATAAATTTTAATATATTTGGTTAGTTTAGGGTAGTCGCCTAATCAACTTTCGGTTAGTTTCACATGGTCTCGACTTATTTTACTTATCTAAGCCGCTTCCGATACGATATACTCAATTTTAATAGATTTGGTGAGTTTGGGTTAGTCGTCCAATCAACTTTCGGTTAGTTTCACTTAGTCTCATAAAAATTGAATAAGTCTTTACCAACTCCTCTCGTGAAACCAAAGACGTATCCACTTCAAAAATATAATATAAATTAATTTTTCTTCATTTTCTCATACATATACTATATACTACTGCTTTTTAATTCCAATCTATGTTTTTTACCTATGATGGTAGTCACCTACATTATGCCGCCCCACGAATTTGAAACCCCAATGAACCTTTAAACAAATATGTTTTTTTTTACCCATAATGTATTATTTTACCGCCAAATAAAGTAATAATCGTAAATAAAATAAATTATAATCCTCATCTTGTGTTATTTAATGGCATATCTAAAAGTTTGCGACACATGTGACGTAGAAAACAGAATATGTATGCTCGCTGACATACCGTGGGTAGGTGTATCGTGAGTAATGACATCAAATAATAATAATCTGCAGTTTTTGACCATCTCAATTAATAACTCATCTTTTTCCTTATCAAACTTATTCATTATGCCGGGATCTGCAGGACATCCGTGACGCTATAATGCTCGAAAATAACTAAATACGTTCGGCGTCTAGTCTAGATGCCGTGCGTGACACTCGAAGGTCGCGTGCGGCGTGCACTAGTGAACGTACCTTTGACAAGGGAAGGGAGTGGACAGATAATCTCGCTTTACGGCTGCGCGCAGTACGTTTAGAGCAACAATCGGACGGACGCCATTAATAGGAGCCAGATACTCAAAGCGGCGCTTGGCGCCTTCGTCTGTTTTGGGGATTCTTGTTGTGAAAAACTCTCAAAATATTCAATTTGTCCATAACAATATATTGTTCTTATGGCTGTAAAAGTTGCAATGACCGAAAGGAGCCTGGAATTACTCTTCACAGATAAATATATTCTACACCTAGTTCTTGCTGACGCTAATATTTATTATTTATTTTCATTGTGAGAGCTGAGATATAGATTATTTCAAAATATGATTAATACTATACTTCAGGCTGCCTTTCTTTGTAATTTTATATTGGCTTTGTTAACATTTTCAGTCATGATTGCTAATAAGAATCACATAATAATTACCCTTGTAAATGGCCTGTCGCGCAGTGGCGGAGATTGTTTTGATCTTTTAAGGAAACATATTTGTTATATTTCAATCATTGCATTTTGTGATTTAAGCCAGTAATAAAAGTATTATGGAGTATAAAATAACAGATATAATTTAGTGACAAGAATGTACCTAATAAGGCATATGCTTGCTGGGATTATAATAAAATATTCATGAAACGCCACTGCTCGAGAATGCGTGAAGCCTTTGACGACGCTAGACGCTTGTCAAATCGAGGAGCCAACCCGTAACAGAATAGCTGATGGTTTTACCCGTCCACTCCCTTCCCTTGTCAATGGAACGTACAGATTCATTTCCATCGACAGCATACAGACGCGGCGCCGGCGTATGACGTGACGCTTTATGCGACCTATGACGTTTATTGGAAAGCAACGCCTCAACAATACCCCGTGAGAAACCATATCAAAGACCTTATAGAAATCTGTATACACAGTTTGAGTAGGTTATATCAAATCGCTTGGGACACTTGTATGAAATAATATTTTTTTGTGGAACAAACAAATCTATGTCATCCAAAAGAATCCCACAAAAATGCTTGAGTAGGAGCTCGATAGCATGCAGGAAAGACCAATCAGTTAGTTGATAATAGATGTCTGTAGTGAGCTACATTCAACTGACGCACCGTTAAATGGGTTTTGTTCTGCAGGTGGATGGATGCTAACGTTGATCAAGCGAGTTCCGAATGGGATTAAGCCGCTGCAGCTTATTGACCTACAATTCGTCGACGAGAGTTTCAGCTTGGGCTGAAACCAACCAACGTATAGTCCTCAATGAGCCAATTGACTTGATGATGGTAGGTTAAGTGTACAAACCACCATGATATCGTACCTATTACATAAACTTACGTTAAGATAACACCAGGCGCTACGAAGTCCGTAAACGACGGCTGATTGGATCCGTAAATCGGTTTCTTAAACGATATCGGCACCTCCGCCAATCCTTCGTTTTGATCACAGTCTCGTAATAAATCTTTCGTGAAATTTTGGTACGTTAACTGCAAATCTCTTTGGAGAATAATACCAATTTGTTGATCTACAAAAAAAAAGGATTTCGTGAGGTTTTCGATTAATTTTTACCGGATAAGAAAACTTACTCGACATGTCCAACCACACCCTAATCTCGCTTTGGTCCAAAGTTTCTTCGTCGCTGTCTTTTCCGAGGGCTATCCGGGCCACCAACGCGTCCGTGAAGTTTTCGGTGAAGTACATGGCACCCCACACCTCCCCTCTTTTAACCGCTAGTTTTGCCGTTTCCACATCCGGATAAAACACCTAAAAATATAATTATTACTGTAAAGGCAACTCAATTTAGTAGCTTTCTCTAGCAATGCTTACCTTTGATATCGTACTCGAATTCACCGCCTTAATATATCGACAACTCAAATTACTAAATTTGCAACCTTCCTCGAACTGACACTCCTGATAGGTGTGGTTTGTGTAGCCGACCTCGTGATTAACAACTGCCAATTTCAACCCTTTCGGATCTCCCCCGATTGCTAAACAGAACAGTATCACTTGCATTACTGGCAGAGCGAATATGAACAGCATCACGCCTACGTTCCTCCACATCCTCAGGAAGTTCTTTTGGAGGAGTGCTCGTATTTTTCCGGTCGTCGTCCATTCGCTACAGTGGCCGCAATCCTCGCATACTTCCTGGATGCCGTGTTTCGCTGAAGAAGCTTTGCCTGCGAACTAAAAAGAAGTCTTTTAAATCCTGTGGGATGCATTAAATGAATTGTGTAAACTTACATCTAAATGTCCATTAGAATCCTGCACCAAAACCTCTTTGCTCTGATGGAAATTGAGCCCGACGACACCGCTTTCTTCGGTGACAGATATCGGTTCCTTTTTACCGAAATTTAACGTGGCTAAGCTAATATTATTACTAATATTATTGTCAGTCTGACCGCCTCCGCCGCCGCCACCACCACCTCCCCCGATCTGTCCCTGTTTCCTGGAGAGTTTTAGGAAGACGTCTTCCAAGGAGGTGCAACCGTACATGGAAAGCAAGACGTGGGGAGCTTCTTCTGCCAGAAATTTACCACTTCTCATTAGACCGATCTATGACAATAACAAAGCAGGTTAGTTTAGGTTAAATTTACAATTTTGTTTATTATAGTGACAACTTCTGTAGGCGCGTTTAGCACGCTTTTCCTTGGATAGCGAATGAAACTGAGGCGTCAGTAATGCGTTACTCTGGCTATTTATTATTATTTGTTTTTTTTTTTTCGAAAAGGATTACGAGTGGAAATTTGGTGGTCTTAAGCACACACCGTATTTTTTTTATATATATAAAATTATTGCTACTCCAAAGTTTTCCGAATTGGCCGGGATACGTTTAGCTTTTCTTTAAATTATCCTGACTAAAATTAATTAAATGAAATTACAAATTACACTACCGGATTTAAAACACTGTTTAGGATTTCAAGGATTCACAGGAAATTGTGTATTATTTGGCAATAATGTGCTCTAGTCTCTCCACCGAGTAGCGTCATTGTTCTACTCGGTAGTCTCTCAGTTTGCATTCTCTTTTACATTTACGTTAGTATTATCGTTTTACGATTGAGTGAGGAAAATTTTCTACTTTATCAAGAAAATTAATCATTTTCAAAATTTACATATAGATTTTCTAAATCTGCATAAAATTCCTTATATATTCCATACATTTCATTGCCTATTTTCAAAAATTTAAACTATTTTCAAAATTCTCGGCTATATATCCGTAATCTACGTAAAATTTCTGCTATATTTCATAAGTTTTGGATTTTTCCAAGAAAAATTAGTTTTTTTACTATCGGAATGAGAAAAATGTAGATTTTTTTTAGTTGACAAAAAATTGAAAATTCTTAAAAATTTAATAATTTTCAAAATTTACGTATAAATTCTCGAAACCTGCCTCAAATTCTGATATATTTCATACATTTCAGAATTTTCCAAGGAAAATTTGTATTTTTAATACCGAAATTAATTGTTCCGATTGTTTTCTTATTGATAAAAAACACAATCGAACGAAAAATTTCTGAAAAAAATTAATTATTTTCAAAATTTACATATAGATTTTCTAAGTTTTCATAAATTTCCTTATATATTGCATACATTTCATTGCCTATTTTAAAATTTTTTAACTATTTTCAAAATTCTCGTCTATATATCCGTAATCTACG
>MU190549.1:21299-42039 GCA_016904865.1 Pissodes strobi
ATACTTTTCAATTTTCCAAGGAAAATTATTTGTATTTTTAATAAAAAACACAATCGAACGAAAAATTTTAATTTATGAAAAAAATTAATCATTTTCAAAATTTACGTATAGATTTTCTAAATCTGCATAAAATTTCTTATATATTGAATACATTTCATTGCCTGTTTTCAAAAATTTAAACTATTTTTAAAATTCTCGTCTGTATATCCGTAATCTACGTAAAATTTCTGCTATATTTCATAAGTTTTAGATTTTTCCAAGAAAAATTGGTATTTTTACTCTCAGAATGAGAAAAGTATAGATTTTTTTAATTGACAAAATTACATTCGAAATAAAAATTGAAAATTCTTAAAAATTGAATAATTTTCAAAATTTACGTATAAATTCTCGAAACCTACCTCAAAGTCTGACATATTTCATACATTTCAGAATTTTCCAAGGAAAATTTGTATTTTTAATACCGAAATGAAGTGTTCCGATTGTTTTCTTATTGATAAAAAACACAATCGAACGAAACATTTAAATTTCTGAGAAAAATTTCTCATTTTCAAAATTTACTATAGATTTTCTAAATCTGCACAAGATTCCTTATATATTGCATACATTTCATTGCCTAATTTCAAAAATTTAAACTATTTTCAAAATTCTCGTCTGTAGGTATATCCGCAATCTACGTAAAATTTCTGCTATATTTCATAAGTTTTAGATTTTTCCAAGAAAAATTAGTATTTTTACTATCGGAATGACAAAAGTGTAGATTTTTTAATTGACAAAACATACATTCGAAATAAAAATTGAAAATTCCTAAAAAATTAATAATTTTCAAAATGTACGTATAAATTCTCGAAACCTACCTCAAATTCTGATATATTTCATACATATCAATTTTCCAGGGAAAATTTGTATTTTTAATAAAAAACACAATTGAACGAAAAATTTAAATTTCTGAAAAAAATTAATCATTTTCAAAATTTACATATAGATTTTTGAAATCTACATAAAATTCCTTATAAATTGCATAAATTTCACAATTTTTCATGAAAAATTGGTAATTTTAATATCAGTTAAAAACGGATTTCGATTTTAATTTCCAATATTTGATGAAAGATAGAATCGAGGAAAAAATTAAAATTTTGAGAAAATTGCAATATTTCTAAAATGTACGTATGTATATGCGTAAAATATATTACATATTTCATGAGTTTCAGAATTTTCTGTGGATAATTAGTATTTTTAATACCGGAATGAAAAATATTTTTAATTTCGGAAAATGTATTATATTTTTAACGTAGAAATCTAAGTAATATTTCAGACACATTTGATAAGTTTCCGTATTTTTAATACCGAAAAAAGCGTTTCGATTTCAATCGATTATTAATTAACAGGAGCCACAGAGTTTTGATATTATTTTGTATACCTTAGGCATTTTAACATAAAAAAAACTACTTTTTATTGATTCTCATAAAACGAGCGGATTTCGAGAAAAAACGACTTGAAAGTTAGGCTACTTTAAAATGTATTTACCTATACTAGGTCTGCTTCGAAAGCTTTTGAAAATCCCGCATCATTGAGGAAATTTAAGGAAAAAAGAGGAGCGTTCTAAAACTATTAAAGGTCTGGAAAAAGGAACTTAAAGACAAGGACAGATTCATCGAAAGGTTGAGCCGTAACATTGCTAATACAGGAGGCAGAAAGCAAATTTGCGTCAATTTGGATAGACAGAGGAAAATGATTGAGAATTTGCAATCTGAATCAAAGCCCTAAAAAATTAAGAGCACAATGGGCAGAGAATATCCAAGCATACAAGGTCATGGAGGCCGATCGTAACGTAAACGTATTAAGCAATTGACGGAGTCGAGCAGAAACATGATCTCAACTATTAGAACGCTCGCACTGGGGAATGCTGAACAGGGTAGGCAGGTGAACACTTTGAACTATGAATTATTTCAACTTCAAAGCAAACATTCTCTGCCTACTACAACATCGCCACCGCCGATGGAAGGCCTAACTCTAGGAAACATACAGCGGCAAAAGTGAAGACTAGAATACTGCTAATTGGATTGGATTTGAAGGGCTATTTGTCTCTTTTTAAAAGACACACTACGAACAAATATGACGTTAACAGTCAGACAGTGGGCAAGTGGGATATGCTGAACAAATGCCTTCTATACTGCAGCAAATTTACCAGAAGCGACTTCGTTTTTGTTTTCCTTACTTTGCAGAACTCTGTTACGGGAAAGCGCCTAAATAAGGAACTAATAGTGAGGTGTCTCAACGATATGATACACACCAATGTCATCTTGATTGGACCACCGCTAACTAGAGGCCGACCTATACTTAACCATCTTATAGCCACTCAGCATAGGGAAATGTCATCATCAACAGTTGAACTATCAATGTTTTTGAGCGATTTAAATAATCCCATTATTGTTTTGCTTACGGAACATTGGTTGAAGTTGAATGAGATGGTCTATCTGCCAATTTATACAGTAGTCCAGTTTCTGGGGAACACGAGTGTCCCATGGGGGTTGCATCATGATCCTGGTAAATGATGTGTTTTTGGAGCGGGGTTCATTTGAGCGTTTAAATAAATTTGATTATCGCCTAAAAGAAACTTCATTTGGATTCTGTATGATATTCTCCAGGCCCAAGAATGTATATGTTGTATGCATTTATCAGGTCGCCAACTTCGGACTTTAGTGATTTCCTTTTGGGTCTGGAGAGTCTCCTAAATGAAGTTCCCTGCTCTTGTCATATTGTAACATCAGGGGACTTTAATGTAGATTATAACGATAAGAACTGTGATTCTACCTTGCGTATGTGTAATCTGTTTGAGTCTTTTAACTTGCAAATACATGTTGACTCACCGACTCCCATTGTCAGGCTCAGATCGAAGGCTGTATCGAGGAAATCTTAAAGTATCATCTAAAAATCTGCGTTCTCTTCACATTATCAGAAAGTATACTGATTGTCCGGGCTTTCATCAATACTCCAATACCTATCGCTCCATCAGGTGTGATAGGGAGTCATATTATCTGACTCGAATGAGTAATAGTTCAAGTAAGCCAAGAGAATGCTGGAGAATTGTAAATGATATACGCGCTAGGAGCAACTATCAACCGGTTGCAAACCCTGAGGATCCCCTTGATGAACTAAATACTTTCTTCTGTAATATCGCCCAGAATCTCCAACAGAATCTCAATCCATCAACTAAACCCCTTGGTTACATGTCGAACATAACTATCCAAAATTCTTTCCTTTTTCTGCCCACCGACTTGATTTAACTGAGAAATGTGTCATTGGTCGATGCCCTAAACTCCATGAAAAACAAAAATTCTTCTGGAGAGGACAAACTTTCCGCTAAGATTTTCCCAAACTTGCCTGACGTAGCTTTGATGATACTTACTGAGGCAAAATCAAAATTTCGTGGATGATGGGTACATTTTCGAACTGTCTAAAATCAGCCAAAGTTATCCCAATTCATTAGGGTGGCTGTCTGGATGAACCTTCAAACTTCAGACCCATATCTCTTTTGTCCACTCTAACAAAGCTGATTGAGAAACTGGTTATATTTCGTGTCATGTCTTATCTGAGGTCAAATAATATCCTTAGTAAAATTCAGTTTGGCTTTCGAGAGGGTCACAATACTGATTATGTGTACAATTTTCTTTATGATTTGTATGCTCAGACTAATGGTGGTGGGGTTTCCGCGGCAGCTTTTTGTGACTTATCAAAGGCGTTTGACTGTGTCAGTCATGAGATTCTGCTTCGGAAGCTTCACTGCTATGGTTTCAGAGGCGTGGCATTGTCCTGGTTTTCTTCCTACCTTAAGGGTCATCCTCAGCATGTCTTCGTGGGCTCTGGATATGGGTCGGTAACCTGGGGAGTGCCGCAGGGTTCTGTTTTGGGTTCCATATTTTTTCTCCTGTATGTCAATGACCTCACAAATCTTGAAATTTAGGGAAAATTCACTTTATTTGCCGTTTTCTGGCATAGCCCTAACAGTGAGTCCCTGCGCTTAACCTTGGTTTGACTCAAATCGCCTGTCACTAAACTCTGCCGTGCTGTGTGTGTTTTAGGGGTGACCTCGGGGGTGTGTCGGTTGGCGGTGACCCAATTGTGCAGCTCCCTAGCAGCAGATTCCTTGGTGTAGTCACTGATAATGAACTCAAGTTTGAGAAACACATAGTCGATCTTGCGGATAAAATGTCAAGCGGCTGCTTTGCTGTGAGGGTGGCGGCTGAAGAGCTTGGCGCAGCAGTTGGTAGGTCTGTCTACTTTGCCCTTGTGGAGTCACGTCTTCGCTACGTCATCTGTTTCTGGGGTAATGCTAGCAATTACCTTATCCCGTCACTCTTTATATTACAAATAGGGCTCTCAGATACATATGCAGGGCAAAAACTCGGGAATTCTGCCGCCCTCTATTCATTCAGGAGATAATCCTTACAGTGACTTGTATTTATAAACTGAAAATTGCTAGCCTTCTATTTGAAAATCGGTATAGATTCATGCCAGAAAACAATTTACATCTGCCCATCCCTACATTCACTCTAACGCAGAATTCATTTTTTTTATGTGGGTGCAAAGCTGTTCAACCACCTTCCGCTCGATATTAAGGGGGCAGCTTCACTTAGGTGTTTTAGGCGGCATCTGATACAGTTTTTGGTGGAGAGGGGCTATTATAGTAATAGCTAGTGTAAATCTTTAGTCTGTAATTGTGTGTATTTTATATTGTGTTCTGAGGTATTTTTAATCATGTGGCTTCTCATATTATGTTTTCCAGTATGTACTTCTTATCGCGCTTTAGTATTGAATACTGCATTAGGATTTAAGATATTTTTTACTTCTATTTTGTTTTGTTAACAACAATTTTTTGTTCTAACAATAAAGCGTATTTTAACTTTGACTTGATGCCGATTTAATTCAGGTTATCTAGTGGCAAAGGAATAAATTAAATAAGGCTGCTGCTAATCCACCTGTTGCGCGTATAAAGATCGCCATTTAGTAAGGAGACGAGGTAATAAATAGGAAAATGTCAAAAATGTTTGATGGAAAATTTTTTATTTGAATTAAATCGGATTCGGTATAAGAAAATAGTTGTCAGTAAAGCCACAACTTCATTCTTATATCTATTAAACTTGAAAATCGATTAACAATTTTTAAGTCAGCCCCTGCAACAGAGTAAGTATTTAACACATTCGAAAACTGTGTGACCAACATCATAATTTGCAGGTTTTGGAAGAGGAAGAGGATTGACGCTTTAAAATTAGATAAATATGGAATATTAAAGGCGTCGTAAAAGTCCACGTTCCTTGAATTTTAGTAGTTTCCTTTCGTTTTTAATTTTTACATATTTTTATTGCCAACCTTGTTGTGAATATTTTAAACGTACCTATCTTGTGAAGACTGCGAAGACTCATACCTAATTAAATATTTGAAGGTTAAGCTAAATTACCTATCGGGACCCATTAGAATGTGTAGCCTAATGTAAGAAAATATACACGGTGTGAATATAAATTGAGTTGGTATGGTTATAAAAGTTTACGGCTGAAAATATTATTTACTTCACACCTAGGCCACTATAATAATATTAATTATATATTAGAAATCTATCAAGGATTTATTTAAAGCCATTCTAAGAGTATGTTCAACTGCGTTTCGGTTTTGGGTATAAAATGAGAAATGTTTGTCGTGAACAGGACTAAATTTTGAAGGCTCTCGTGGTGTTGACAGAGAGGAAACAACTATAAGGAGAGGCGACAGCCTGTCAATCGATACTTTTTCTCCCAATACTTCAAATTGAAATTCCTTTATTCACAAAAAAATCACAGAAAGGTGACATGTGTTTCGTCAATAATTTCAAAAATCATAATTAGTCTAAAACATATTCAAATGCAGATACAATGGCAAATTAAGAAAGTACTTATCTATAGGCTAATATTAAAATAGGATCACAACAGTAGGCACTTAGAGTGTTGTATACTCATGAAAACGCCAAACTCCGATTGCAAATAGGCATTAATAAAAAAAATCATTTAATGAATATATTGGGCCTTCATGGAGCATATCCAACAAGCTCTAAGGTTCGGCGCTCTTCTTATTTCCAATGGTAAATAATTACATATTTTTATGGGAGTAACATAGCAACTTTTAGCAATGGCAGTCAATCGAAAATTCGGAAGCTGCAAATCATGGCCATTTCTAAGTGGATAGTTGTGGGGCATATCATCAACCAACTGATATGAGTGTATGCGCTTTCTAACATACAATGAACATTGTAGAATAAAAATTGAGATGACTGTCAACAACTGAAGACTACAAAAAAGTGGTCGACAGGACTCTCTTGAACTTTTAAACAAGATAGTACGAATTATTTTCCTTTGTGCAACAAGCACCTCATCTACTCTCGTACAGTTTCCCTAAACCACAACAGCGTAATTCAGCAGTGAATAGATATGGGCATAATAGTAAGATAATACAATTTTTTTATCAACTATGGCTCTCAATTTCCAAATAATAAAATTGTGAGTAGTAAGCTTGTTTAAAATGTAATCAATATGACATGACCAGCTCAGGCCACTGTCAATTATAACACCAAGGAATTTAGTGATCAGAATCATGTTTATTTTCATTTTTACATTTGGTATGCTTAAAAGCTAGTCACTATTTATGTAAGTTTGTGTGTTCTCGTTACACGAGTTTCTGTCGCACTTGTTTAGGCAATCGCACTCGCGAACTAAACACCCCACGACTTACGGGCTGGTGTCGGCCCTTCTAGTGGCTAGCTAACCAGCGGTCAAGTGTCTGTAGTTACATGGGTAATAATACCCTTCAACTAGATTGCAGTGTTCGTCGCCTGTTAGGTTGTTGTGCTCTGAGGGAGCTTTATTGCAGTGTTTCTCAAGCTAGCTTTAACGCAGGAAAAAATTTACTAAAAGAAAAAAAAACCTGCTTCAAGTTTACACGAACAGACGGCACAGACATGTAACACGGCTATATACAGATATATACAATATATACATATGTACAAGTATTTGACTATGGATGTCAATTTCGGGGGTATGCATCTACATATATAACCATATATGAGTGTATACGTCGTGTGCCCAATGGGCTGGATATAGCATATGGCCGCTCCGGAGCACGTAGAAGTTGCCTGCGGGGAAAGCATACGCGGCGTCATGGCTGTGGCGAGTGATGCAGCTGCCTTGTTCTGTATGTATAAGTAGTTTGCGGGTGGCTCCTCCCACAGCGTTAGTCGTTTCTTTTTGGTTTAGGGTCATTTTTGGGTGCTGCGTTTGTGTGTCTGTCTGCATATTGTTCAATGTGGTTCAAATTAATTAGCCCATGTAGTTGTCAGTTTAGGGAGGTCTTAGTTCTTGATAGAACAGGTCCGTGTGTTTGTAGAGTGGTCCATGTTTCAGTCTGCGTAGTGGGTTGTGTCGTAGATTGGCGATACCTGCGGTCACTTCTGATCTCCTGATACCGTAGTCAAAGAACTTACTAGCAACTTTGTTGATGTATTGGTCAATATAATCTATGTTGTCCATGTCGTGAAGCTCTGCAACGCGTACCCTGTCACACAATGTCAGGGAGAAAGCAGCCCGCAGGTACCTGTTCTGTATGGTCTGTATGCGTTTCAAGTGTGTCTTTGCTACCAAGCACCATACTGACGAACCGTAAAGTAGCGTCGGTCTAATAATGGCTTTGTATATCGTAAGTTTGTTAATCGGGCTCAAGTAAGATCTGGTTCTGATGAGTGGATTCAGAGATTTTTGCGTGATTATGTTTTTAGCCCTTATAGCCGCGATGTGCTTGGAAAATAGGAGTTTACGGTCGAAAACTATCCCAAGGTACTTGACTGGATCTTTCGGCGTGATTGCCGTGTTGCCTATGATGACAGGCGTCATATCGACGTTACGTTTCCAAGACAAGATACCTAGTTCTGTTTTCGCCGTATTTAGGGAAATTTTCCAGTCCCTATAGTAAGGGGTTAGGAGGCTGAGGTGGTCTACGAGGTTTTGTTTTGCTACCTGTACGTCTGATGACTGTGAATATATCACTGTGTCATCAGCGTACAGGGCAAAGGATGTTGCGGGATGAGAAGGAAAGTCAGCTATAAAATGACTGAATAATTGCGGCGATAAAACAGTCCCTTGAGGCACTCCAGACGTGATGCGTCTCGGCCTCGAAGTGTCGCCATTGACACGGACCGAGAAAGAGCGATTCGAAAGGTACGACGCAATGAGGGATGCTAGATGTAAGGGCATTCCGTGAATAGCAAAAAGCTTGTATATTAGCCCATTGTGCCATACCTTATAGAAAGCTTTCTCTATATCGAGAAGTAACGGCGCCGTTGCCTTGCTTCCATTGAATCCATTGAGCGATTTTCGCTGCGAGCATAATTGTACTATGTCCGCAGCGAAAACCGAACTGCTCCGGTGGCAAAATCCGCAGATTTTCAACAACGCTGCTCATTCTCGACATTACGAGTTTCTCGGTAACCTTGCCTAGCGTATCTAGAAGAGAGATAGGGCGATACGAGGCGGTGAGCCTTGCATCTTTGCCTGGTTTGAGAAACAGTATTATCACCGCGGAAGCGGAAAGTGTTGCAGGCGTAAAATAGCATTTATAATGTGCATAAGGTGAATGACGGCTTTATTCGGCATGTTCTTTAGAAGAATATACGGAATGCCGTCAGGACCGGGGGCTTTGTTTCCGGGTAAGCGGGCAAGAGCTTTCTTGATGTCAAGAGGGGTGACCAGTAGCTTATCTAGCACCTCCGGGGCGATTGGATACTTGGTGGATGTGAAGCTATCCACGGCAGTGTCGACATAATCGTGAAATGGCATGGTGTTAGGTGACTCGCTGAAGACGCTCTCTAGGTAGTCCGCAAAGGCCTCTGCTTTTCCGGGATTATCCGTGATTAATGCGCCACGAAGATGTATTTCCGGGAACTCCACAGCGCCTCTGCGAAAACGCCTAGCGAGCTTCCACAGCGAACCATCTTCACGACTAATGGTGTTAACATACTTCATCCACATTTTGTTTTTATGCTCTGCAATCTGAGCCTTAATCGTTCCCGTCAGTGCTATTACGCGAACACGGTCGTTGTTAACCCTTGCTCGTTGCCACCTACGCCGGATACGGTTGCGGAATGTGATTAGGTTAAGGATGTGATCTGGGAGTGTGTCAGCAAACGGTCGCTTGGTGACACGAGGACAGATTACGTCTCTGACGTGCTGGATATTGTTGACTAAAGCTTGCACCTCGCTCTCAAGTTCTGGGATAGAGACTATCTGTCTTGGAACAACTGTTGCTTGATTGAGCCTCGCACGGAACTCCCTCCAATCGAGATTTTTGTAAGACAGGATAGTTTCCCGTGCTACTTCTAGTCTAATAAATAGACTAATCTTGATTGGAAGGTGGTCCGAGTTGAGTTCATCCAGCTCAGTGAGCGCTGAAGCGTTGGTTATTCCGCAAGTGATAGCTATATTCAGGAACGAAGGCGTTGGAAAATACGGCGGATAGTATGTAGGATTTGGAGTTTGATGGTACGACTGATCGATATTTTGTTCCACTAACTTGTAAAGCAGGCGTCCGCTCGTGTTGGAAGAACCACGCCAGTTCACGTGCGATGCGTTGATATCTCCCAACAGGAGCGTTTTCCTGCCAGCAGGTAGCAGTTCAAGAATATCTTCTTCCTGGAGGCGGAGACCCGGAGGTGAGTATGCGCCGACTATCCGCAGGCCACCGTCGAGTTCGAGTGCTACGTGTTCAATGACGGTCCTCAGTCCCAGGACCCTTTTATAACGGATAGACCTGCGAATCAGACAGGCCACGCCTCCTCCGTTTCGATCGGGCCTATCAAATCTCAGTATGTGTCTGTCGTAGAATTTCAACCTGAAATCTGCATTAATTTTTGTTTCAAGTAAGAATATTATGTGAAAGTTAGGATTGTTATAAATGAAATTTTTAAATTCTCCGAGTTTGAAGCGAATGCCATTACAATTCCACGAAAGAACGTTAATAGGCATTGTGCCATTATATGCTATATCCATTAAAGTCCTCGGTGAAGAATTTCATCGAGGCCTGTAGTATCTCCAACCTGTTTCCTTGACAGGATACGAGTAAATTAGCATAATCATTTAAAGCCCGTATGAGTTCGTTAAAATCGATTAAATTGTTTATGCGATTTACCGCGTTTTGTAAGTCGCTCATATTGTTAGCTTGTATTGATTGAGATTTTGAGTTTATTACAGAATTTGTGTTAGCTTGTACGTTATGAACTTGACCCTGGTTACTAACCTGTACGTTTTTTGTGATAATTTGTGGGGGTTGGTTCCTCTTTTGTAGGGCGGGGTAGTGCTTCTGGTATTGCCTCGCCGATTCTTCTAGGTTGGTTTGGCTGTTTTTCTGCCAAGCAGGATTGACGGGAGGTGGTGCAGGCTTGAACTGCTGTTTCGCTGGCTGGTTGGTTGGCTCTGTCTGTTGAATTTTGAACAAATACACAGGGCATAGTACACTTATGGCCCGGTGTTCGCCGGCACAGTTCGCGCATTTCACATAGTCATTATTGCACTCAGTTATTTGGTGAGGTTCTGCATATTTCGAGCACGCCCACTTGCGACATCGAATGTCCGTGGCCCTGGCACCTTTTGCACTGCATAATTGTTTTTGTGGCACGGCGATCCTCCCAAGATATACGTACATGCGAGAGTAGTCTGCATTCGTGAGTTATTGTCGAGTCTAAGACTATTAAATACAGGGGCACTCTAGTTTTTTTCATTTCTTATGCAGCTCTGGTGTTAAGGCCATATTCTTCGGCTAGAGCATTGCGGATGTCCTCTGGTTTGAAGCCTCCGTCCAGCCCTCTTAGTACAAACGTATGAGTTTTTTGGTTAGCTTCGGCGTACGAGTGGAACTCAATGTTTTCCCTTTCAAAGAGGCGCTTTAGATTTGCCCAATCTTTGCTTCGCGTACAGTATATAATCACTGAGTTCCTAGTATATTTGAGATTTTACTCCGTGACGTGCATGTCTTTTAACGTTTGTTTTATGACATTATGGTCCTGGGCGCCTCCTTTTATTACAATTGGAGGGGGCAGGGAAGGCTTCTTACTCTGGGGTGTTTTGGGGGAGGTTTTCGCTGCTTGGTAGTTCAACCATGCGGATCCCTTTTTTAAAGGGGATGGTCTTATAGGGTATTTTAAAGGCTCCCTTGTCTTGTGTCTGAGGTAGTAGATGCGCAGATTCGAACTGCGTAACTGTGCGTAGGATCGTTGTCGCTATGCACGTCGGTTTTTTGCATGGTTGTTTTTTCGGTGTTTTCTTTAGGCGGTTGGCTTGGCTTGGCGTTACCTAGTTTTTGTTTTTTCGAAAACGTATGAGACGTTTCGGTACCCCCTGTTAATTTGACATTGGTTGTCTTTCTATTCCCGCAATCAATGCGAGGCTGGATTGTAGCAGGTCTCTTAAAGACCGCTTTGTGAACCCTCACGAGGTGAGATTTGACGGTGTCAATTGCGGTTTTATGGTCTAGTTTCGATCAGCTACTAGCGCTAGTCAGTAGGGGGATCATTCCAGTACACTCAGGACATTTAGAGAATTTTCTCAATTTGTTCATGTACACTTGAAACCGTGTATCGCTGAAGGATCGCCCTGAGTCTGAATCAGCGGATATGGCGTCGTCATCTGTCTCGCAAGACATCTGCTCCAGGGTTGTTCCGGGTTCCGCCTCGGAAATACTAAAAACGTAGTTGGTACAATACCCCTAGTGCTACTCTGTATAAGCAGAGAATAGCAACTAGTTTAAATTAAGCAAAATATAATGCAATATTTACTGGAATTAAATATAATTATTTACCAGGAATTTGTCGTTCACAGAAACAGCCCGAGGATTCGGTTAAAAAACGCGTAAGGAAGCTTTTTGCTGAGTTCCTTTATCAGTCCGAACGCTTGGCCCGCAAGATTCGGAATCGGGAATTTAGTGATACTTGTTTGATGTATCTCATTGTTTGTAACACTCAAACCTATATCAACTTCACAATTACTACGGGTACTAAACTGCATTACGTTCGTTTTATTAAGATTTAACGCAAGGTCATTATTCTGACAGTAATCAAGCACCTGTCCAATGCACAACTCTGCGATCCTTTTAGCTTCCTCCAGAGACACACTTGCAACCACAGAATTCATATCAACAGCATAGATTTTCTTTTTACCCATTGTGACTGACTGACCAACATTAGCAATATATGCAATAAATAATAAAGACCTCAACACACTGCCCTGAGGAACACCCTCAGTAACACATTCTAACTCCGACTGGTACTCCACTCCATCCACTGGCAGCTCAACTTTCTGGTGCCTATTAGACATATAGGATACAAGCCATTTGTGTGGGATACCTCTTACACCAAACTCATGTAACTTTTTTGCAAGAAGAGAACGATTAACTAGATCAAAAGCGCGGGAATTGTCGAAGAAAACACCCATTGTAACCTTTTTGGCATCCAAATTCTCAACAACTGTAGTAGTAAATTAAATAATAGCATCCGCAATTGACCGGCCTTTTCGTAGACCATACTGGTGGTTATCGGGAATAACATTAACTCTGTTCAGAAAACCACAGAGACTCTCATAGAATGCCTTCTCATACACCTTAGAAAATCCTGTCAACAGAGAAATTGGTCTATAATTATCGATTCTGTGGACATTACCATTTTTATTGAAATGGTCGGACAATGCCCACCTTTAATTTACTGGGGAAAATTCCTTCTTGACAAGATTCGTTTATTAAGTATGTCAGGATTGGTGTTATATGTTCCGACACTTGGACCAACAGAGAACATGGAATTTTATCAACGCCACTAGAGTGCTTGCTTGAGATATCTCTTAGATACTGCTGCACCTCAGATTCTGACACCGGCAAAAAAAACATTGACAAAGAGCTCGCCGCCTCTTCACCTAGATCCACAACTTTCGAATGACTACTCGGTAACTGCCTTGATGTACCTTCAATGAAGTAATGATTTTAGAGCGGGAGTTAGCGCCATTACCATTGTTCCCATCCTGTCGCTTAGTCTTCTCAGTCGAATTTCTCCGCCAGTTGAACACAAAAGGTCTAACAACCACATTGACAGGCCACAGATTCTCATTACAAAGCAAATCACTTTGGTCTGGGCTCACCGATATGGTTTTGTTTATTATGAAGCTTCTCACAAGAAAAGGTATGTATTTGCTTCTGAGTCAAATAGTTCTTTAGACCTTCGTCTGTAGTATTTTCATCAAGATTATCAATATGAAACCATTTGCGTTCCTGCGCTGCTGAGAGAACAGAGTTATCAGTACAGGATCCCCTTATACCTGAAGTAGAACTTTCCAGCATTGTTGCCTCAAGTTCAGCAGACATGTTGGCATGGGCAGTGTTGACTCGTCTGCTTAACAAATTTAGTTGCCTTTCTTCTTCAGTAGTGGGTACTGACTCAGTTGTGCTAGTTGTAAGGAACTTTACGAGCTCAGTGTTAGTCTCCTTAATTGCCCTGAGAACAGAATCCATCTTCAGTGCATCGCTTTTCAAAGTTCAGCGAGCCGAACACAGGGTTATTATTACTAGCTACCAAACTTCGCTCCACCCTCTTATCCAAAGAGTGCAATTGGTTCTGCATCTCAATAAGTACTTCTATGAGCTTCTGTTCCGGCCTATTTGGATCAGAAGGCATTTGCACAGCCTTCATTTTATCATCAATAGATTGAGAAATAGTGCCAAACTTATCGTCAAGGATCTTTATTTGCTTCTCAAGTGGTTTGACCCTGGCATCCACATTACATGTCCTATGTTGAGACTCCAGCTTTGCCTCACACTTAACAACCTGACTGGCAAGTGTCTTAACTTCATCCTGCATGGATTTGAATGATTGAAGAACAATAGGAAGCTGTCTAAAATCGATTCGGCAATCTGGGCATAGGTGAATCAGCGTTTTAGTAAGGCTCGGGATCACACGAATTTCCTGTGCCTGGGTATTTGGGCATTCAGCACAAATGATTCTTTGGCACATGTCACACGGGAAACCGAAAATACGTTGTTTCTCCTTTTTAAAAACGCATTCCATTTTACACTTATAGCATCTGTTCGAGCCCGACATCTTTGGAGCGATTATTTGGATTCCAGTCCCAGATAAGTGTGTAAGTACTAAACTAGCCCGTGTAGCAAAGTCCAGTGCAAAATAAGAAGAAGCAGATTTGGCAGAAGAGTTTGGCAACGTTGGCACGATCTGTAGGCTTAAATGCCAATGTCACGCCAGAACAAAGTCAAATGTGTGACTAATGACATTTACATTCAAAACAAAAACATCAAATCAACAAAAAAAAGTCAAAAACGTGCATAAACTTTCACTAGAAAATTCAGAAGAATCGTCTTAAAAAACCTACATGAAAGCACTTCTGATCACAAAACACATAATTGGCTTTCAGCCAACACAAAAACGCAGATTACTAACTTCACTTTTCCAAAGAAAAATCATAAATTACTCAGAGCAACTTGTAAACAAAAGTACTGATGACAGAGTACTCTTAAGGTCTGTTCCAACTGACCATGAATACGGTTGTTTATCGCCTTCAAAAGTGAAATTGACAACTAGAAATAACGGTCCCTCGTACGGTTTTCTAGTCAGTTGGAACAAACCTTTAATGGTATAGTTGTCAACGAAGCAAAGTCAAGGTCACCAAAAACGGGTACACCAACATCAAAGGTGCCGACACTGCCGACGCTTATTGTCGCCTCTCTTTATTAATCCAGTAGGATGAGGGAAACAGAAGAAAACTGTTGTTGTTGATTCTGTAAGGCTTTTGTTTTATTATTCGCCAAAGGAAATTCCTTGGGTGAAGAGGTAGCCATCGAATAGTGATCCATTTCGTAGATGAAATAGGCTGGAAGCCGTTTGAGACTCTCGAGAGAGGGTTAGTTGTCTGTAGAAGTAATTTCTAGCGACCGCCGTCATGGCAATAAGCCCATTAATCCTTTTAAGATACCCAGGAAGGTTTTGGTGAACCCCAGTTATGGGGTTTAAGTAGTTGGATTCTAGTAGCTCGATTCAAGTAGCTGGATTCTAGTTGCAGGATTCCCTGTAGGGTAGAAAGAGCCACTTTTTACCTAGAACCTGACGAAATTGGGCTGTTCGATATACAGAGAAGGATGATGGCCAGTTTTTGGACATAATTTTACAGGAGGTCTATTTTCAAGATAAGTTTTACTTTTATTCATATTAAAATTTATTCGACAAAATTGTGCCAAAAATTATCTTCGCTGTAGAGACTTTTAAATTTAAACAGAATTCACATTAAATGGCTTTAATATTTTCTTTAGTATATAATAACAATCATCACAATTCACTAATACTTTGTGAAGTGTAGCTACGCTGGCATAGTTTCATTAGTTACTTCTTACGGGTACTAGATTTATGGATAATCTCTAGTGCATATTATACCCGAGGAAGTTTATTCACTCTAATTATTTTTAATTTATTTTAGCATTGATAGCATTTTGAGGGTTACGATTTCTGTTTGAAACTTCCAACTCGGGCTTTTGGAAAGGCTATACTAACCGAGTTAAATTAACTTAGTATAGTTTATGTGATAAGTCCGGTATTTCTATCACCGTCTACGTTGCATGTTACAGCAGAGCGTTTCGGAGAAGTGAATTTTCTAAATTTTAATACCCTTTTCCGATACCTTTTTCAGAATTTTAAATTAGACTGTCACCGATTGAGCGTCACATAGCGAAGCCTGACGCATCACCTGTAACGGCTCCGTCTCATTCACTACCCAGGGAAAAAATTACTGAACGCACCAAAAGAAGTTTTCGCTCCAAGAAAAGTACGCTAAGTTTCTTATACACCCGGTATATATACAAAGTGGGGCACTTTGATGGATTTAGGAAACTATAAAAAATACGAGGGTGGCTCAACTGAAGCAAAGATGCATAATTTAATGCCAAATAATACGTTACACATAAATTTGAGACATCTTTCTTAAAGTTTTGGCCTTTCTCCGTAAGAAATAATCGGTTAGATAGAAATAAAGAGAATCCTGATTTGTAGGAGGAGCCATTGAAAATTAAATAAAAGATATCAGTTCCGTATTCAAAAAAAAAAAATTAAAATGATGTTAAAGGCTTAAAATCTGAGAGTTAAATGTATTATCTAGGCGAGAGAAAATGACAATGACTTTTAAAAATATCCCTTTTTCACATTTTTGATAACTAAAAGGTTTGTCAAAATCCCTTTTACCCTGACATTAAATTACCCAATAGTAACGCCGCTTAGCCGACCTTGAAATTGGAATACCCTGTACAAGGTTCGATCGATTTATATGATAGAGATGTTCCGATAATTATCGATATTTTCGTTGACGTTATTCGTTAAAATGTCGAACAAAATTGGAGCATCATTACTTGCGATACATTTTTAAAATCTAGATAGAAAATACTGTTTTTACTCATTTGGTTAATAATTCATGATACGATACGAGGACGCATCCATTTATTTAATCTTAATTAACGTGTGGATAGGTGGTCTAGTGGTTCATTATTTTTAACTACACATAATAAAGAAGTCGATTCAACGTACCGTATGAGCCTGTCTAGCTTCTTCGATATAATGCGTGGTAATGATAACAGTCTTATTGCCGTCCTTGGTGATTTGTACCAGATGATTCCAAATGCTTTGTCTGAGCAGAGGATCTACACCGACAGTCGGTTCGTCCAAGATGAGCAGTTCGGGATCGTGCATTAGAGCTACTGCAAACGACACCCTTCGTTGTTGACCGCCACTAGATACAAAAAACATTTAGTTATGATAAAACACCAGTCCAGAAGTGCGTTTTTATAAGTAAAGAACCAGGGGTCCATACAAACATGTTATAAGCGCAAGTGATTACCTGAGATTTTTCACTAATCTATTCTGACTTGGCAAATCCAAGAAATTCAACAGGAACCGTAGCCTGTCGTTGATTTCCGACGTGCCCATTCCGAATATCCAGCCGAAGTAGAGCATCGTTTCCTTTATCGAAAACTCGCCGTACAATGCGATTTCTTGCGGCATGTAGCCCACCCGTTTGCCTGGCACCCCCGAACCCCTCGTTCCCGGTTTGCCGCCCAACACCCATATTTCGCCCGCGTTCAGTCTCCGTCGGCCTACGATGCAGGAGAGGAGGGTGGTTTTACCACATCCCGATGCACCTAGCAGACCATATCTGAAAATAAACTTGTGTTAATAGAATATATTTCAGGATGACAAAATATTTATCTCTACAAGCTGGCTTAGTGGAACAAGAATCTAATCCCAATCCTCATCAAGAGCTGGCAAGTTGCCCATCCGGTAGCAAAAGCCATACGTTATTCTTTTAAAAATCCTTCGGTCCGGCATTGCCTTGTCATACCGCACAATAGAGAGATATGGCTGAATTATATAGTATCGACGTTAGAAAATGTTACCAGATGGTATCTGGTCTTCCGGTATTTTAATTAAATTTTAGAGATATGGAGCTGCAAGCTATTAAGATCTTGATTGACGCAGTTGATTTGTTTTAGTTATTCAACTATTGTATGCCTCATTATGTCATTGTTTAAAAAAGAAATATATAGTGTTGCCAACAATAGTCTTTGTTAAATTTATTGAAATATCATCAGGTTATATTCATTTATGACAGATACGACCAACCTCAAACACTAACAGTCAAACGTAGATCGTAACGTCATTACCGTTTGCGATAAATCGAATTTCGCATGTCAAAATATCGGAACAATAAATACCGTACGCCGTTATTGAAATTTCCAATATCTCCCCAATCGCCAGTCAAATATAGTGATATTGGCAACATCGAAGGAGGGCGAACTCCCTTCTCGTAGAAATGAGTTCGATATAAGTATAGGATAAGTAATATCAACAATGTTTAGAATTTTACGAGAAATTCGATTATTTGCAAAACTAGAGGTATCCAGTTACAAAAAAATTACATGTCCTGATTATTGGAGGCATCTTGCATATTTCAAATTATTTTAAAATAATGGCACAATTATAAATAAAAACTAAATACGAAGTTTAATTAAAACCAAAGAGCAACTGCTGTAATGTTGGAGATTAACTACATTTTGACAAATTGAACCCAAAAAATTATTTTTAGTAACCTAACGCAGACTAAACGTGATCTGAGATGCCTCAGTGGAAGCCTTGACCGTTACCACACAAAGATCTGACAACAGTGTTCGGTGGCTTACATTCGATTAATTGCAATGACAGAGAGACAGCCGCCATTATAATATAGAGTAATTAGTCAGTCAAGCGGGGAAAATAATGTTAGTTGCATATCTAATCCTACCGCCAACAGTGATTAGGAAGAATTTCAAAAACTAGTTTTGGTTGCATTGTTTGCTGTCAGATCCATGATTATAACAGTGCTTTTAATAACATAAATGAAAAAGAGACGAGTGTCTCGCGACAGCCTTGATTGTGGCTGCCATCAAAGTCGAATATTACAAACCTACAAAGAAGGGCGATTCTTTGTGAATGTATTCGCGGAAACACATGCAAGCTGCTGTATATTTCGTAAAAAGTGCATCCAAAGTACGGGCACGTATTACAATAAGTAATATTTCACTCTTCGCATAACCCTCCGCTCGCTATGGGGGCTCAAGAAAAGGAAACTAACCAGGGGCTAACCCAAACGTAACCCAAGACATAACCAAAATAAAAAAAACACTGTTTAGAAACAACCGTAAAAAAAAGCAACGGGGTCTGAACCCAGGCCGCCGCCGAATTGAGACCTACCAATGTAAACCTCTCGACCACGAGGGCTCTTGCTGCATCGCGAAGACATCGAATGCAATCGATCGAGTCAACGCCACCTACACTTGATGGCGTTGGAGACGCTTTTACCTTGATGGCAGCCAAAATCAAGGCTGTCGCGAGACACTCATAAAAAGAGTAGCTAATCACTAGTTATATAACATCAGCGAAAGCCCTATACGTTATCACTCAAAAGATCTGGCAACATTGATGGGTGGCTGATATCCGATTATGGAATTAATATAAATAAAGCCGTTCCATGTAGAGACCGACCGAAAAAACAAAATTCGGCATAAAGTTCTTTTTCGGCCGAAAACCGAAATTCGGTGTAAAATCGAAAACGAAAAAAGAAAACAAATTTAAAATTTCTAGAAATTTCAGGTAAGAACCAATAAGACTACAAATAAAATATCAGGAAGGGAACCATGTGCGTCTTTGCTTCTCGAAATAGAAGACAAATCTCATTCTGCCTTCTAGCAAATGCCTCGCCATTGGTCACATATAGCTTATTTGATTCGTATTCGCTTTAATATTATCATTGTGTTCCTCGAAGTTCGATGATTATTCCCACCATGCTGCCATAGTACAGCCGACAGCGGCAGCGTAGCAGTCACAGTCAAAAGCGGATTCTGACAAACATAAGCCTTTAGGGTTCAGTAAATTGCTTTCAGCAAGTCTCGTGGTGCAGTGGTCAGATCCTGTGCTTGCGGGTTCGATTCCCGTCGGTAACAAGATGTTTTTTTTATATATTTTTAAGGTTATGCTTGTTTATTTTTTTTAAATTTGGGATAGTTTGTGTTAGTTATGTTTGGTTGCACCCCGGAGCGAGCAAAGCGAGCGGTGGGCATTACGTGATGTGAAAAAAAAAAACACAAATGCAAACATTAAACAACGCATGTGTCTGTGATGCGCACGCAAACCCATGACTCGTCAGGCGTGGAAATGTATTTCGCATGCTGTTTGTAATCGCTGTGTCACAGTCATCCTGGTCACATACCACGTGAAGGTTGTTTGTTTTAAGCTTCGGGGAGCGGTTGGCTTTGCTGATGCAAGGCAATCCGCCACACCCCTTCTGGCGCGTAGGCAGAGGCAGAGCTACGCTTCGGCTTGCGTTACACCTTATTCCAGTAAGATGGGCATGTGTCCCTGGTGATTACCGAAATTTATACAAAAACTATAAGCTATTGCAGGCACAGATATAAATGGTCTCACTAGAACATCCGGCTCCCCTCGGCCTGGGAACCGGCGTGAATGGGTACATTCACCGGCTAAAACTCTGAACGGTACAGGCGACGCTGGCCAGGACGTCCGATTCTTCCTCGGGGGGACCTAGATCCGACAAGAGAGCCGCGACCTCACACGTGCGGACTCCACCGAGAACGAAGGATGTAACCACCTAAAGGGGTTATGTGATCCTGGTCAGCCAGCAAAAGTGACACGAGCGACGAGACCACCAATAATTTTTTTCGGCTTCATGGCCGAAAAGTGTCTTTTTCTTCGACCGAAGAGGATATTTTGGCCCAAAATAACCGAAAATGAAATTCGGTCGGTCTCTAGTTACATGATCCTAACCCACATCATTTTCAGGATGCTGATGTTTGAGACAGCAATAACTTTTTGCCAGGAAATCGACGAGAATAAAACCCACTTCGTATTCTACTTATTGCGCATGATCGCTTAATTGACACACCCACATGGCATGCGTCTTCAAATATTAAAACACGATTCATGCCAACTACTCGATAAATGTAGTATTTTTTTCTTAAATCTCATCGCAATGGGCGGTGATATATAAGCGTGGAATACGGAGTGATCAGCATTTTAAGATCCGTTACACAAATAGTGCACTATGTAAAAATCGACCTCTCCTATTGGTCGATCCATCTCGTATTACAA
>JAEQML010052638.1:0-42036 GCA_016904865.1 Pissodes strobi
AAGTTCGGTCCATTCAATTTTTAGCCTTATTTTCAAACTGCTGTAACTTTTTTAAAAATAAAATTTTTTGAACGTGGTTTGCGGATTTTGAAAGCGCGTTTGGGATTAAGCTGCATGCCATAAATTTTCAGTAGCATCGATATTATCACGATAGTAATGCAAAAAATAAAAAATTTATATAAGTATAGCCACCAAGGTAATATCAATACCTCTGGACATTTTTGCCATTTTTTGGATTAAAGCCCTTTCGCCTTAGATACACTACTAAACATCAAATTTTGGCAACAACTTTTTTAAAATGCTATAACTCGAAAACAATGTGACGTATTTTTACGCGCATCCAAAAATACATGCATTACCATACACAAAAGCATTAGTAGAAAGAATGAAATATACACTTGGAAAATATAACATCACCGTATGCCACAAAGGCAACAATTTGTTAAATAATTTCTATACACCCTTAAAAAGCAAAGTTTTTTCCAAGCAAAGATCAAACATCATCTATCTGATTCCATGTCAATATTGTCCATTTAGGATACATAAGTATACTAAGGACGCGTCAATAGCGATAGCTCTACATAAACATGCAACTACCGAAAAACGCGAATGTAATTACACAGACACTAAAATACTGGATAGCGATAACAACTATCACAAATTAATAATTAAGGAAATGATACACATAAAAAAAATGAGCGAGTCTGCTAGTACGCGAGACACTCATGTGTCGACGTCGGTTGTGTAACTTAATGTATTGCTTCAATAGCGTTTAACTGCGGATAATTTTTTAAAGCTATTGGTATTTTGTATGCTTCACAAATATTTGAGCAGCCCTGAAGTAGCTGCGCTCTAGTCACTGCGCATGGGTTATGATGTCACATCCCCTTAAACACTTCCGTCCATTTTCCCGAGATTTATTTATTTATAAATGCATTTTTTAAATAATAAATAAAACTAAATTGCTTCAAGCTTACGCGCGAACCGCAATCTCGTATTCGTATTTTTCGTTCGAATCAAATTCGTGGAAAACTTCTGCTTTATTTTTGCTCCTTCGTTCGTGTTTAGCCGTTAACGTCGTGAGTAAGTATAGAAGAATCTCACAGTTATCACACAAATTATTAAATAAAACACAAACACAAAGGGATGAAATTAACCCGTACGCGTGCTTTTCAACGCCGTAAAGTGAACTAGAGACTACAGCAAATGGCGCCTGACGGTGTTGTCGATGCACTTGTTATCACGTACAGGTGTTTACCTCCCTATGTCTACGTCACGCAACTGAGACGGCACTGCACCGAGTCCTTATACTCACGAGGTTAACGGTTTAGCTAGCGGGTTTGGCCCCTCGTATTCTGGTCTAAACTCGTAAAAAAAAATTCAAATATAGGTAACTACCTAAAATGAAATCGAAATGATTAGATTCATATTTAGCGCACAAATACCTTTTTTACTACGAGCACGTTTATTTATGAATTAAATTAATTTGTAGAATTGCCAGAAGAAGAAGAGGAACACATACAAGTGGAGGAAGAGCAGATGCCAGTTCTTGACCGAAAACCGTATTACCAGCGACACGACCAAGCCACCGAGGAAATAACGGAAAGAAAAATAAAAAACTTTATTTTGCAGAAAAAGTTGGCTATGTATTTCAAGCGTAAAAAGGTAAATCGTTTAACCGCAATGGTCGTTTATTTAGTTAAACTCAAATTTATGAAAATACAGGGTTGTTCTACGTCGACAAAACAATGTTTTCTTGCTATATAAGCTACTAAATTCAAACATCAATTTTCACGAATTGGTTTAAAAATTTTCTTTTAAAAGTAAAACCGTCAAAAGAGAATCCTGTGCTTTATCAATTATGGAAGGGCACATCAGTCACACAAGAAATCTGAGTTTTTATAGGTGGCCAAGGCAAACAATGCGACTGTTTTAAGCTTACCAGTGCATAGGTCACACGAAACGCAGTCTCTTGACAACTCTGTAATGTGGCCTCTAAAGATATTTTACTCTGAAAAGATTCCTATATCTATGAGGCAACATCAACGTTCAGTTACTCAATTTGATGTAGCTGAAGTGTTTGGTAAAGTCTACCTTAAAAGAGAGCTACCTATACTAAAAATGAAATTGAGTGAAGCGGCTTGTATCCCATCAATCGAAACGTTTTCTACTAATTAGAATTTCTATCTGCTTAACTGGTACATGAGCTATCGGCCAAAGCAATGATGCTAGTTTAAACAATTAAACAAAGGCTGGATCCATAGGGAAAAACCAGTAAGGGTGGTCGTGATAACTTCAACCCCGTATCTCAAAGAGTTGGAAAGTTCGATAATCGTAATCGAGGAAAAGAAATTAAACGCTGCAAGGAATCTTGATAATTATGACAGCATAAAAAAGCATGAATAAAACAGGGCCAAGTGGATTGGCTGTTACCAAAGGTCAGTAACGAAAACGTTCGCCATCTGACTCATCAGATGATGAGCCAGATTGCTTTTGAAGGGGATGATGACAGATTCTTCGATCTCCTTGAATCAAAACTGGATGAACATACGTTCCCCACCGACGACAGAGTCTTTAACACAGTGTCTTGAAATCGAAGTGTAGTGATGTTATTTCCTTGAAGGAAAAACGGCAGGTAGGGATAATAGCATCTGCTGAGCCCGGCTTGTATCCTTCAACCGAAATATATTCTACCAGTCAGAATTTCTATCTGCCGAACTGGCACATGTGCGAAGCTCATAAGATAGCTCATCAGCTATCGTCCAAAGCAACAATGCTAATTTCAACACTAAAAAGATGCAGAAAAGGAAGTGTGACTGTGTATCTCAAAGAATTTGAAAGTTCGGTAATGATAATCGAGGAAAATAAATTAAAAGCTATAAGGAATGTTGACAAGGATGACAACATTAAAAAAGATTCTTTCGATGTTGACCAAAATTCCATTGTTGATAATATCTGCCCATACATTAACTTTTTGAGGACGCTGCGTATGCGCTTCTGATATCCAGTGTGGATTTTCCTGAGACTAAAAGTGATAATTGTGCCTATTAATCACTTTGAATAGAATGTAGCCTCATCCTAAAAAATATATCCAGTGGAAAGTCATTGTTGTCGTCACACCGTCTCATCATTTCCTCACAAAATTCCAAACGCCTAAGTATCATATTCGTCTTCCAATAGCTCTTGAACAAGGCATACCTTATACGGATGATATTTCTCTTTTTCTAAAAATCTTCGAATTGTAATTCGAGGAATATCCTGACTACGAGCCAATGAAACCGTTGAAGTAAAAGGATATTCAGCAATTTCTAATGCTATGTCCAATTTTTTATCGTCATCCAAAGCAACTGTCCGGCCAGATTTGGGCAAATTGTACCGTGTTCCTCAAATTTGTGAAATATTTTACTAAGTGTCCAATATGATATTTGGTTTTCGGGATATTTTGCATTAAATAAATCACATACTTCACGTTGACTTCTTATTTTGTCTCCACATCCAAGTAGTATCACAATTTCCATACGCTGCCTTTCGGCAATTCTTTTGTGAGTTTAAAATTTTGGTTTTTGACACGATACTAAACTTGGGATTTACAACTAAAGTAAACAATTAGCCTGAACAACCTGGTAGATGATAGAAGATACATTTTTTGCTTTAGCAACAATAATAATGGTTCTAATTCTTTATCTGTTATAAATTTTTCCCAATAGTCCCTCACTACAGTGGATATTTTATAGGGCCCTAGAATCCTGGTTGTTGCAATCATAAAACCTGTTTATTTGGTATGGCTGGATTCCATTTCATGAGCTTTTTAACGAGCCCCCACAAGATATAGGTTTCCATTTGAAAAAAAAAAGTTGGGGTAACTGGTAGTGAGGGGGTTGGGATTTTTTTTTAAATTTAACCGAAAAATGTAAAAACTCAAAGTCAGTTATTGTGTTTCAGCATTTTTTGAAAACATTGCTTGCTCAAAAGATTTAAATTTTATTACAGACCTTTGGCCATCCCTGTATAGAGTATGTCCGGCGATCTGATAGGCAAGAGGACAAATGGATCAAATATTGAATTTCTCGACAAAAAGTCATTCCTCATAAAAAATATGACTGTCGTCAAGAAAAAAATATTTTTATATACAGGGTGACTAAAAAGTAGAAAATTGATTTTTTTATAGGAATAAAGTATCCATATTTCTTAGTTTTTAACGAAATGCTACATAGACATTTGTCTGCAATCATCCCATCTTTTTGATATTGATTTCTATCAATTTTGAATAAAAAGAAGTTTCCTTTACTGACAAGTTGTGTAGGTAGGTACCTTTAATTTTTTATTGTCTGACTCAATAAACGACGGCGTCAAGCAATGTGTCATTAAATCGGTAACTTTTAAGGTGTTTCGGTTTTAATGTTAACAAGGGAGCAAATAATACAATACATAATATTTAGTTCAAATTACATTGTGAAAATACAATGAACAGAAACTAGTACCTGATTATTTAATAGACATAATACATAAAGAGAACCCAACATTAGATAGCACAGCTATTATTCAAACATGCCACCCCCACATTGAGGGCAATTTTCCAGTTGTGCTCTAAGATAATCATAACTCTAACTACTTCTTCTAAGAATATTGCTTCTACAGCTTGTCTAATTCTTTGTTTTTAAATGTTTTCATCATTTGAAAGTGCGTTGGCATAAGTTAACTGTTTTAGCCCCACAAAAACGTATCTGCCAACATGATGTTGACATTTCTTGGATGCCATAAAACCGAACCATTCCGCGATACATTTTTGTCTAAATTTCAAATAAATCCATTCTTCTGCTTCTCTAGCACAATCAGAGTCTATAGATATTCTAAATAGTCCAAGCACTTGGCTATTCGAGCAATAAGTTTCCCCCTTGCCGACGCGCCTCCCTCACTAGGAGGAAAAGCAAAACATTCCTGGAGGACTGTGGTAGTTGCTGGACGAGGCGCAGCCGAGGCCAGCAACACAGGAGTCCAGGACTGTGCTTTTTCCTACGAGTTGCACATACTATTTTTTATCCGATTGAAATTAATTAGAATTCGTACTTATATAAATAGAGCCAAATATTACTGTAAATAAAAACGTGTTTTAAATTTAAACTCAACATAATATCAAGTTTTGAATCGAGCGAGCTTGAAGTTTATTACGAAGCTACGGAAACTACAGCTAAATGTTACTTTTGATAGACGTCAGATCTGACAAACAAGGCGTTTGAATATGACAGAAATGTTACATTCCCGGCCTAGGACGGGAATGTTGTATTCCCGGACTGTTATTTTCTATTCTTGTACGGTTATTGCATGTTGCCAAGCAACGAATAC
Source organism: Pissodes strobi (assembly GCA_016904865.1). Taxonomy (NCBI): domain Eukaryota; kingdom Metazoa; phylum Arthropoda; class Insecta; order Coleoptera; family Curculionidae; genus Pissodes; species Pissodes strobi. Next base: position 5,344 of record JAEQML010052638.1, read on the forward strand.
AATATACTGGAATCATGACTTTTGCGGTGAGAAAACACATCGGAAAGGTGTCGTTTTTCGTCCGATCGGATAAAATGAATTATTGTTCATTCGGTGAATTTAACTTTCCAAAATAATTGCTCTCGGTGTCGTATGCTTTAAAGTGTGTGAATAGTAATGTCTTATCTAGAGTTTCTGTTGCTTTCGAGAAAGATACACAAGTGTCACACTTATGTATTTGTAAGCCTTTTTTCAGCAGATAACCACATACTTAACTAAAAGCAATTTGAACAGTAATAACTTAGCGCGACAATAATCATAATCTGGAAGAGTAATAACTACTTCTTCATTTGGTGCCATCTCATTACTTTTTTCTAATACTACATTGGTGTTTGGTAACTGAGAGAGTAGGACGCCTAAATCATCTTCGCAATTCATATAAACTGAATGTAAAAAGTTTTGACAAAACAGCTTTCTGAATGCTCTCTCAAATTGGATTGGGGTAGGATTTATACAATTACTACTTTGTTGCCAAAATAGTTTTCCAAACAGTTTTGATTTATGCGTCTATTTTTTGATGTACTTAAATCCAGCTTTAGCTAGACGCTCCCATAGAATTTGAATGCTTTTTATCGTTATCATCCAACCCACTCGAAACTTGCATTTTGCTGTCACGTCGTTGCCATTTTCGTTATATTATTATATTTTAAGGCTTTTCAAAAATATCCAACAACAACAACATCATTTATTTCATAAAGTTACAGTTTTGGTGGCTTCCTAAGGTAATTATAAGTCGCGTTTACACGCAGCTAACGCCGCCTTTCACATCTAGTCAGACGTGATTTGTAGGGGCGCATCGCTGACACGCCTAGGGCTAGCTAACCTACCTATACACCTATCTATGTGCCGTTTATACCACTGCCATTTGCTTCCCCGGGTTGCATATTTACACATCCTCACATACGATGGCACCAGAGTGCTGAAAACTGTGAGCCTTTGTAAACAATAATTACGCTACAAAAGCTCACTGATTTCGGCACCTACGTAACTGGCTATCATAGGCCCCAGGGTGCTGAAATCGGTTAGGTTTTATAAGCGTACAAAAGCTCACTGATTTGGGCACCTGGAATACGCTGTTATATAATATTTCGCTTTTCGCATGACCCTCCGCTCGCTTCGCTCGCTACGGGGGCTCAAGAAAAGGAAACCAACCAGGTGCTAACCCAAACTAACCCAAGACATACCAAAAACAAGAAAAAAATTGTTTCGAAACTTAACCTAAAAAAAAAAACAAGAAAGCAACGGGGTTTGAACCCGGACCGTCCAGGTGAGAGTGGTGAGACCCAGCCATCTAAACCTCTAGACTACGAGAGCTCTTACCGCAAACTGATTGAACCGTAAATACATGGCGCGATTAGGTGCCCAAATCAGTGAGCTTTTGTAGTGCTACAAGCGCTTACAAACCCTAACCGATTTCAGCACTATGGTGCCGTCGTATGTGAGGATGTGTAAATATGCCCCCGGGTTACCTACCCTTTAAGCCTGGTTTAGTGTGTATTACCGAAAGGCTGATTTGATGCAGGCTTGTTTTGAGTGCTAAATGTGTGACGGTTAGAACAGAGGAAAACACAATTTGAAAAAACCTCTTTCACGTTTCTTTGGCTTTCATGTAGGGGGCATCAAGATGCCCTATTGTGAGGGATGTGTAGCTGGAGATTGCGTATTGGGCATTGCCCATTCAACCAAGGAGCAAAGATTAAGCGAGCTTCGCCAATATCGCTTTCCAGCAGAGCGCGCCGGACAACTAGTCAGTATGTCTGTGTCCTGTCTTTTGTGCTGGTTACTGCAAGTCCATGACCCTAGTATATCGGCTCGCCGAGAAGGACGCTCTTAGGTACCGGTTCTGCATAACCTGCAGTGCCTTTTTGTGCGTACTCGCCACAGAAGACCATACAGGGGCTCCATACATTAAAGTCGGCCTGACAATAGTTCTGTATATGTTTATTTTATTTGCCGGGCTCAGAAAAGATCTTGGTCTGATGAGCATATTTAAACTTTTTTGGGTAATAGCGTTCTTTCTGCGGATCTCAGTCATATGTCCGGTAAAGATCAGTCGCTTGTCAAAAACTATGACCAAGTACTTTATTTTGTCTTTTACGTCTACTGTAATGTCATGTATCGTGAGTGACTTAATGTCAAAGTTAGTTCTCTTTTTAGTTAGTATTGTTAGTTCTGTCTTTGGGACGTTCAAGCTTATTTTCCATCTCGCATAATATGGGAGAAGGATGTCGAGGTGATCTAGGAGTTTGATTTTTGCTGTCTGCGCGATTTTGGCTTGCGAGTAAATTGCCGTGTCATCGGCGTAGAGCACTAAGGATGTGTTAGGGGAGGAGGGGATGTCTCCTATATAGTAGTTGAATAGTTGTGGGGACAAAACAGTGACTAAATAAGTCGGTGTCGCCTACTCAAGAATTTGAGAAATCTTGTCCCACGTGTAAGCGGAAGCTTTCGCATCTGTCCTTAATCTGTGTCCTAGCCATTAAGCAGATTATTTTTTTGTTAATTTTTAGTTTTTCTTATCTTATCTTTTTAAGACATTTTTTATGTATACTTACTTTGTAATATATTTCTATTTCACATTTTGCATTTGTTGTTAATACCTATCAAATGTACTCCATAAGTTAACCTTTTATTAAAGTTGCGCATCTACTACTCCAAATATTAATATAAATACCTAAAGCAACTAATTCAGTTATTGATCGTTCCCCATAGATTTATTCAAAGCGTTAAAATAACGCGCTGCCTCGTATACCTCGCATTTAGCTGTTACCGCAGGTCTGCTGCAGGTGTTCATTGTGATTTACGACCGCTCGCAAAAAAGCCGGTTTTAACGAGAATATCAAAGGAGTGATCAAACTGTCTTAAACTGTGGCACAATGGACCGGGCATCCATCTTGCTGGAAGTACCGGGTGGTCAACTAAGACTTACGATAAAAAAAAAATCATGACTAAAGCGGCCAAGAGAAAATGTTAGAAACTATTTCCAATTATTTCTAACAACTTGTCAGTGAAGGATATTTGGTGAAATGCACATTTTACACAAGAAACTTCTTTTTATCAAAAGTTGATGAAAATCGACATCTGAAAAGATAAGATGATTTGAAACAAATTTCTTATGTAGTATTTTGCTGAAAAGTGATAAATAAGGACACTTTATTCCTCTAAACAAATTGAATTTTTAACTTTTTGGTCACTCACTTCAAAAATATCTTCAGTCTGTACTAGTTCGCCAAGAGAGAACATTCATATAAAATAATAATTTTATAAAAAAAAAATAATAATTCAAGACATAATGCCCAAACCGCGAAAAAAGTTAAATTATTTTGGCTAAGGAAAATTCAGGAAAATGTACAACAATAGCACCTATCATATCCCTAACTAAAATAAAATAACTTACTATTGGAATGTAATCCAAATAAAGGGCATTGTGTTTAACTTCACAAGACTTATTTAGAATTAGATTGAATTAGATGAACTAACTGCAACGATTATAACCCACTAGTTGCACGCTTCAAAAACAGATTCCCCAACACTTTGCTCTAAAAAAGAAAACCTGGGCCAGGGGGCGTTTCTATTAAGAATATTCATCTGGGACTGAAATGCAGAAATCCTGTAAACTGAAATAACCAGTTTTAATTGTCCTAATTTGGAACACGCGGCGCGGCGCGCGGCGGTACTAAAACCGAGGTTGAAATTTACAAAACATGTTAAAACGCTAATTGCCACATTAAAATTTTCGGCTCTTCATGAATTTTAAGTGTTCATAGTAAAAACTTTTTAATAGCTAGGCGGGAACTGAATCCTGATTTTTCGAAGAGAAAAACAGGACGCAAACCATGAGAGATGGTATACAAAGATAAAAATCTTTGGGAAAGAGTTAGTCAGAAAATATTCTTCACGAGCCATAGCACGTTACTCTGCCCAGAAATATGGCGTCTCGGAAAAGTTAGTTACGATGCCGAAATAAATATGGGAAATATAACTATTCAGGCTTGGTAACTAGTTATTTTTTTTAAATGGTTAAAGAGTATTGACCAACTGACGAAAAGTGTCTCTTTATTTATTTATTTATAAAGAGATGCCTTAAGATACTTGATTCTGACCTAAAACTAATACAAACTAACAATATATACATATTTACAAATAAATACCTATATACTACCGACTAACGTGGTACCTAACAAGCGTCCACCTAAACCTAAGATAACTAAATAAATGACATGATATTTTGATTCTAAATGATTATTCTGTACACGTCGTGTACCTGAAGAATTTCGTCGCTTGCTCCTGCAGTCTCTGTTCTAGCGGTCTTGTTCCGGATTCCCTGTACAGTGTCCTTGTAGTCTTGAAATAAATTAAAGTGTCTCTGATTACCCGCGGAAAGTAAATAAGTAGTAAAGAAAAAGTTATTTCGTCGTAAAAAGCGGTACCTTTTTCCAACTCGGGCACGGAACTACTACATGTTGAAAAAGGGAACTCTGTTCGACATTCGTCGCCCTCCGTGAGGGAAGCTCTATTAAAAGCTATTAAAGCTTTTTTTTTGGTGAGCTGTAAAATGCTCTCTTATGCACCCCCCCGTGAGGGGAGTGTGGGACTCTCCTCTCTGGGCATACCCACTAAAAAGCACCATTTTCAATTGATGCTAGTGACTCTACGTCACTCTTACATCATCCTTCGTTGGCGTGTTGGCCTCCTGTTGTTCTTGATGATTCTAGGCAGGGTGTTGTGTTTGTGATATGATGTTTTTAAATGTGTGTTAGTGGGTTAATAATTTTTGGGGTTTTTCTGTAGTAGGTAGCTACAGTTTTTTTATGGGTTAGTAGGTGTTAGTATATTAAAGCTTGGATTGCAGATTGCAGGTTACGGATTAATATTAAGACCTAAAGAGAATAAGTTCAGCTGTTATTCATAATGATTAGGATACCTGTATTTATCGAAACGTAACCGATGTGATATTTTTATGAACCTGTCATCAAGACTTAGTGCTAGTGCCAATATGTATTTCATTTATTAGGGCATGTAGAATTGATCTTACCATCTTACCAGATTAAATTTAAGCTTGCCGGAGAATCAGATGAAAAGTTAATAACAGCGGGATAAGAAGTGTTAATAATGCTAATTAATTTCTTCCTATTATGTACCCTTTTATTTGTCTGGCGAACTTTTAAATAACTAGGTCATAACAGAAATTGCCTGACCATATTTGGGTCAACCACTGAATTAGTATAAAAATGCTCCCTCAAATTGTGTGCTTCTTTAAATTTGAAATCTCAATTAGGGTTTTGAAACGGGAAGTGGTTTAACCTACGCATATTTCCGTATTACTAAGGTTACATTTGGGTACAGAACAAGTGGAACGAAGGAACTGTGTAGGTGGAATAAAAAGGTCGTTGCTCATGGCGTCTAGGTAAAATATTTTCCTTACAATAGGGTGTCAACACTCCTGTGTGTCCTGCGAATCCGGTTAACAGAAAATTAACAGGAATTGAAGAAAAGGTTGCTAATACAGTGGGTAAGCTGTGAGCAAAAAAATGTAATAGGCGTTCATTTTCTTTATTCCGTATATTCCTGGTTTATCAGATAAAATTAAACGAATTTAACATTCGTACTATTCTCAATACACAAAACACTCTTAGATTTAAACGAACAAAAGTAGAACCACTCAATGAAAATTAAATTACAAAAAATGTTCTCTGTAAGACGCCATGTGAATGTAATACATTTTATATAGGTGACACCTGTAGACGATTATCAAGACGTATAAAAAACACCAAACCTATATTAAAAATGCACAATTCTACAAATCATAAAAGTATTTGCCAACATGAATTTGATAAGAATCACAGAATGCAATGGAACGCTTCCAGTATTTCAGCAAAAGAACCATTATAAAAAAAATAAAATTAAAGAAAGTGTTTTAATATTATTAAATAAAGGTGGCTGCGTTGCTTCAGCTTCTGTTAATTTTAATAACGCCTGGTTGCTTTTGCTAAAAACTGAAGTTGATAACGGAAACTTAAAAATTAACTTTATCATTGAACAAAAGTAATTGAATTCTTCCCAAACACAATACCAAATCGTAGATATATAGCACCACAAAAACGCATCAGTTATTTACCTAATTAATTGTTGGTCTTTTAGGTTAGTGTTGTATGATATGTAGGTGTTACATTACATATCATACAACACTAAAGACCAATAATTAAATGATATGACATTATTATTGTCATCTTGTCAAGACAAAGGGCACGAGCTTTTTACTGTTTTAATTGCATTTATTAACCGCTTTCATTTCTAGGTTTTTAGTTCTTGACAACGGGGGCAGGTTTACTCCTCGAAACGTCGAGCATTTTCCAGTTCATTTAGGTTTTTCATCTTCGTTAGGGTCACTAAACTAGCACTTGTGGTGCTTACACCCTAGAGTCAGAACCGAAGCGGCCTTATCTATTAAAAAGCATACAACTGAAGTGAACTAATAGGCAATAATTTGTCTGATAAACGCAAATCCTCCGCAACAATATAAAAAATCTCTACAGACATCTAGAAATGCGAACGGATTAACGACACAATTTATATTTTTATACAGATGGACTACGTTACGAAGGAAACAGACTGGTCTTTCGACCAGCAGAATAAATACAATCGAAAACTTGAAGCTTACGGTGAATTTATGGAATATGAGGCGCGCAGAAAGCTAATAGTGAATGAGGACATTGATGCCACCAAAAAAGAACGGGAAGATAAGTTTAAGGAGCTGCAAACTATGTTTAAGAAAATGCAAAGCAGGGAAGGCGAGATTGGGTACGGACTTATTAATACGAAAACTGGAAATGCTATACCTGATAAGGTAAAATCACTGAAAGATATACACATTAACACACTTAATTGACGTCTCGGTAGGATTAACCCTGAAAACTAGGAAGCGCATAATAAATGTTAATCATCGTAAAATGTGTACTGTATTGTGTTTACTTAACTTAGCAACGTGAATTTTACAGTAATATAATAATATAGGTATTTAACTTTCCATAGAAGAATACTTCGTCGCATTAGATTTTTAGTTTATTTAATTATATTATTTATACCTATCGTTGTGAAACGAGTCACAACAGGTGATACAATATTTTATAACTTGCGCTCGGACTATATTATTTGTCCTTTAAACTGCTAAATAAAATCCACCCTCTCCACTCTAATAATCTATTAACGGATTGTCTAGAACGACCCACCGGACCCACTTGCAAACATGGCCTCTACTAGAACGATCCAATGATAGCAAGCGTTTACCCCACTTAATTAATACGCTCAGCGATCGCAACACTGACCTCATTCCTTTCCCTTAACAAAATTCAAAATTCAGTCTTCAAGTTACCTTCGACAGATTCGCTGTGTTCACGAGGATATCGTCCCTCAACTTACGTTCGGCTAAGGCCAATTTCTCGGTATTTACCATTTCGGCTCTGCCAATTCTAACTACGTTCAGCTTAATGCTAATTTTTCGGTATATTTACCATTTCAGCCCTTGCCATTCCTAGATACTCTCGGCTTAGAGCCAATTTCTTGTTCTCAAGTCTTTCGGCTTAGACATGTTAGATCTCCTGTTCCAAGAACACAATTCATTCGAGATTAATTCTCCAATAAGGCCAAGATTTTCCTTGCAACAATTAGAACTCATCTTTCACACAACTGTGTAAATTGTTCCTGTTTACTATAGATAGAAAGAACATGTCCAATGTCCTGTCCTAGCATGTAATTTTAATCACATATTTTTGGTGTAATAAATTAAATAGGTAAAAGCGATTTTGAGCCTATTATTACATCTGGTCCTTCGACGAAGAAAAAGTAAAATTTGGAAAAGCAGTCCATTAATTCTAATTGGATTGCGAATCGAAACCTTGCAAATCTAATATCTATAATCAAGGAAAATACTGCGTAGCTACCATTTTCTTTGCTATAACATTACATTTATCTTATTAATGTCGAATAAACATGTTTTTTTCCGACCCAGCTACTGAGAAGTGTGGTTGCAGGAAAAGCGATTTTCAATTAGGGCTAACTAACAAAACTATCTGTGAGTAAAATACCAGTATTACGCACAATACGATACCTATTCTTAAAATTTCAATCTCATATAGATTAAACACCCTTTTTCTCTAAGTTAACCTAACTTATAACCCCAAACTCGTGGTTGGGGTACATTTCAATGAATGAATCTAGTCGGGGGCTTCTGGGGCCCCCCAAAAAGTTAATGTTATTCAAGATCAAATCATGAATGAGTCTCAATCACAAAATCTAACTAATATTAATGAAAATACAAGAATAAGACGCATAAATAAGTATAAGTCAAATGGTCTAGGACCGTATACAGTTACAATTCAGAGTAAAAACGGCCAAAATATTGGTAATTATCACTCAATGGCTATTGCTAAGGAATTACACAACATAAATATACAAAATAAAAAAGGCCCCTTGAGAAAAGGGAAAAACCGTATTACTATAGAATTTTCGACACCTGAAAGCGCTAATAGTTTTTTGCAAAATCAGGAGCTATTGGATAAAGGCTACGAAATGTACATTCCCGATGTTAATGTAAATTGCAAAGGGGTAGTTAGAGGGATTTTTAAAAAACTAACTATAGAGGAACTCAAAGAGTTTTCAACAAGCTCTGTAGAAATATTAGAGGTGAAAAGATTTAAACGTAAGACACTAGTCGACGATAATGTTCAATATGTTGAAACAGGAACTTGTTTATTCACTTTTGAGGGAAGAATACTCCCACATTATGTCAGTATTTATGGACTTGAAATGAAAGTAGAACCCTATATTATGAAGGTCATGCAATGCTACAATTGTCTGTTATTTGGTCATGTAAAAAGCCAATGCAGAGGTAAAATGCGATGTCAGAACTGTTCAGAGGTTCATGAAGGGAATTGTAAGAAGGCTAAACGTTGCTTTCATTGTAACAGCTTAGAACATACTTCAATCGACAAGATATGTCAAGAATTTTCTCGCCAACAACAAATAAGACTTTATATGTCAATTAACTTCATCTCCTTTTACGAAGCAGATATGTTGGTTCCAAAAAATAAAAAAGATCGCTTTTTATTACAACAAAGTGACTTTCCCCGATTGTTATCGAATAACAAAACTATTCCTAATTTCTCCCCAATCAATGTTGATAGAGTTGATTTAACCCAAAGAGTCTTCGAAAGTGATCAGATATCCTCCTTTAGTAGGAAAACTACACACAAAAGACCTAAACCTAATACTCCCCCACCACAACCAGGCTATAATAAAGAAGTTCACCAAACTTGCTTATTCCCCTCACCTAATAGAATTAGAGTTACCCCTATAAACTCAATGAACTCCTCACAATATATTCCGGACACCCCTGAACCTCCAAACGATGCAAAAAATAGGGCTCTGAACGTAAAAAAAATTTTGGAATTCTTGGGATTAAAGGAGGCAATCCTCCATTTCTCAACTAGTGAAATAGGTTTGGTTAATGACTGTATAGAAAGTTTATCCAGAGAGAAGGAAAGTCAAATGGATGAGTGGGGATCCCAACAGGGACCCTCTCATAGATATTGATGTAATATATCTCCTTTATGAAAATTTTACAATGGAATGTTAGAAGTTTGTGTGCTAATCGCTCTAATTTGCAGATTCTCATCAAAGAACACGCACCAGATATTATTGCTCTAAGTGAAACCTGGTTAAACCCAGATTTGTCGGCAAACTTCCCATCATTCTCAGCATTTAGACAAGATCGCCCTGATGGCAAGGGGGGTCTTGCCCTGTTCATTAGAAATCATATAGATTTCACAGAATTTAATCTGGACACCTCATATTTTCAACAAAATATTCAAATACAAATTATTAAAATAACTGACTGTAATTTATATATAGCTAATTGCTATATTCCGCCATATGCTGTGCTTAATTCGGCTGAGCGGAGACATTTGGTAAATTCGATTCCGGATCCTAAAATCATAATCGGAGATTTTAATGCTAATAATCCAATATGGGGTAGCACACTGGCTAATAGGAATGGTAAAGTAATAGGGGATTCTTTGGATGAAATAAGGATTTAAATTTTAAATGATGGTAGTGCAACTCGTTTCAATATTCCTAAAAATAATATATCTGCAGTTGATTTATCTATGTGCAACCCTAACCTCGCTACAAGAATATTGTGGGAAGCCTTAGGGGATTGCGGAAATAGCGACCATTTTCCTTTAATTATGAATTACAAGAACAGTACAAACTTTTCCACTCCAACAAAGAGTAACTCCACGTCCAAGAGAAATTTTAAAAAAGCTAATTGGGAAGCATATCAGGACAAAGTTATGATATCACTTCTCACTGATGCTCACAGAGGTTATGGGGAATTTAAAGATATTATAAACGCTGCCGCAGACGAATCTATACCTACCATTGCTAATGACAATAATAAAAAATTTAAATCTAGAATCCCATGGTGGGATGATGAATGCTCGCAGGGGCTGGCTCGAAGAAGTATTTTCATTAGTAACTTAAAATATAGCCCAAATTGGGAAAAATATTTACAAACACAAAAAGTTGTTGCTGAAACACGCAGACTATTTCGATCAAAAAAACGGCAAAGCTTCCAGAAATTTTGTTCTACATTAACAGGCTCTCTCCTCTACAGAATGTCTGGAAAGTCATTAGAAACTTTTCAAATGTTAATAGTACCACAAGAAATTGCAGTCTTCCAGGCAGCAATTTAGCAAAGGAAATCCTTGTAAATTTAAGTGTTTGTAATATTGAGCCTAACTTTATGTTACTAGATCCATTAGAGAATCCTAACAAATTTACAATGATAGAATTAGATAGTGCCTTGAGTGGTAGGAAAGACTCTGCCACTGGCAAAGATCAGATCTCTTACTCGATGCTAAAATATCTACCACAAAGGGGTAAGCAATTATTACTAAATATATACAATGGATGCCTAGTAAGTGGAAGTATTCCAAATGAATGGAAGTCGATGCTCATATACCCTATTTTAAAACCTAACAGGAATAAAGATTGTGCCTCTAGTTACAGACCAATTGCACTTACTTCTTGTGTAGCCAAGGTTCTGGAAATTATGGTAAAAAGCCGAATAGAATGGGAGCTAGAAAACGGTTGCAGTTTACCAAAAAAGCAGTATGGTTTTAGACTAGGGAATGGATGTCTGGATTGCTTATCAAACTTAACGTCTAAAGTCCTATGCGGATTTTCGAAAAATAAATTCACCGTGGCAATCTTCTTGGATATCTCTGCTGCCTATGACAATGTAAATGTTCGATTATTGTATCACAAACTGGGTGCACTCAACATACCCATACATGGTTCCAATTTAGTCTATGCACTCCACGCCACTAAAAATGTTTATATCAAAGACAGAGATCAAGAGACTCATGGTCCGTCTCAATCGACGTTGGGACTGGCCCAAGGTTCCCCCCTTAGTCCTTTGCTATTTAATATATACACCAGAGATCTTCATCACATTTTGCCTAACGACATCTCTGTAAGTATGCTGACGATCTAGTCATATTGTTAACAGGGAAGGACATCACAAGATTGATAGAGCAAATTAACTCTGCCTTGTACACCATGCAGCTTTGGTTCGAGGAACACAACCTTTCACTGTCTCCCAAAAATCCAAAGCCATCCTATTTAGACCAGGACAAAGCTTGATGAACTTGGATCCAGTCATTTGCAATAATTCTATAATCCCGTGAGTTAAGGAAACCAAGTATCTGGGTGTAACTGTCCACAGTAATTTGAAATGGAATAAACAAATTTCAGACATAAAAGTAAAAGCCAAAAAGGGGATTAATGTAATGAGGGCTGCCTGCCGCGTCTGGTGGGGGGCAGACCCGTTGACGTTGATGCACCTGTATAAAGGGATTGTACGCTCCCATATCGAATATGCTGCTATTTTATTTAAACCTATAGCCAAATCTTTGTTACAAAGTTTAGACAAATTGCAATTTGAAGCATTGAGAGTTGTGACGGGATGCATGAAATCCACCCCTACAAATGTCCTGTTGGCGGAATGTTCTGAGATGTCTTTGGAAATGAGAAGGAAAATGCTATCTCAAAAATTCATCGTTAAAAATTTGGCATTAGCAAATAACCCAATAATTGATTATCTACAACAAATAGTGTCTACGATGGATGATGTGACAGACAAATACTGGTGGAAGAAATATCCCCCTTACCTAATTCAGGCTTTCAAGGAACTGCTAGGATATAGGGAACAGTTGGAAATCAATGAAATGCTTCCATGTTATAAATACAATTTTTTAAACCAACTTACCAAAATTTCGATTGTAGACCTGGGACTGGAAAAATCTGGAATCTTTGACAGTAAGGAGTTTATAGAAAAAGCAAACTGTAGAGCTCCAGCTCATACATGGATATTTACTGACGCTTCAAAGGATATCAAGTTTAATACTGTAGGCTATGGCGTATTTTGTCCTTCCTTGGATTTTAAGTTCTCCGAACGTCTTCCATCTGAAATGCAGATCTGCACTGCCGAAATTATAGCAATTCACAGAGCCCTTTGGCTATGTATGAAAAAAGATATCAACAGGGCTATCATTTTACAGACTCAGCAAGTGCTATCCAAAAGATCAACAAAAATACTATATCCCCTAAACTGGATCATATATCTTTTCAAACCAAACAATTAATCTTAGATGCAAATCGTAATGACTTTAACATCGTTTTATCATGGATTCCAAGTCATACAGGCATTCAGGGAAATGAGATGGCAGATCAACTTGCCAATGTCGGCAGAGCTCTCCGTATTCCATTAGATATCAAACTGGACAAATACGATTTAATGCCACATATTAAACAAAATATTCGAAAACAATGGAATTCTGAATGGAAAATCTCCACTCAGACGAAAGGCGGTTGGTACGCTTCATTGCAAAGGGAATTCCCATTAATCCCTTGGTATGTAGACAGAAGACACATTACCACAATAATTCGAATGAGGATCGGACACTGTCTTGTCCCATCTCATCTATTTAAAATTGGTGTGATTAATAACCCAAATTGTGAGTGCAATACCGGCACTGCAGATCTTCAACATGTCCTTTTTGAATGTCCTGTGATGGACGGAGATTTGTATCAGGAGTTGACAAAAGCAGGAATCGACAGTCCGATTTCAGTTAATTCTCTCCTTTCTAACATTAACAATAACTCTATGAGACTCATAATGGGATATCTCTTGCATAACAAGACTAAACTGTGAGAAATATCATACATCCAGTCACATATACATACATAATAAAACAATTTTTGGCCTAATTTTTTTTATCTTTCGACTTTTTTTTTTAGTTTTACAAATAGTAAAAGCCTGTTCTTTTAATTGAGTGTTTACACCAATTCCTTTATTCCTGTGTTCCGAGGCAACATTTCTGATTGTGTAATGCTCTCCCGTTGCCCGAGGGAGAGAAGAGTTTATCCTTTGTTGTGTATGTTTTATACTAACTTTCATTTTAGTCCAAGCAGTCGCTTACCTAATTGGACTATGACGAAGGTCAGACGCCTTTTACTAGGCAGTCCGGAAGATAGGAAACACCAGTAGCTGGGTAAATGCGTAATCGCGAAGCCCATAACCAATCAAGCAAGCAAGCAAGCAAGCGAATAAACTTTTTACTACTTTGAGTACTTTGAACTATTATTATTATTATGGTGCATGCGACTTCGTAATCGTAATCATAATAATTATATAATAAATTTTAGCACGTAGAACGTCTAATTCATCGTCAGTTCACCCAGATGGGACAAGTCAGTTCCATGCGCTTAACCTTTATTCGGTTGAGACAGATGGTCCAAGAAAAACTGGATGCCATAGCCGACTTGAATGAAATAGCACCGGGTTTTTTATTGGCAGATTTCGAACATTATAAGGTTTTGAACCAAAGTTACGCCGATAAGGTTGAAGAGAAAGAAGAAGAGCTGAATAAGTTACGATCAAAGTGTGCCAGTACTATACAAGTAAGGCCATATAAATAACCGTATTGTCATAATATTTAAAAATAATACATGAACAAAAATTGTCTCTGAATTCTCCAAAACTGCACTGCTGGTGTTGTTTGTTGTCAAATCTATTCAGAAATGCAGCCAAGTCGACGCATGTATATACTGGCCATCTCTCCCTATCGACAAAATGGATGATGGCCAACTCAGCCTAACATTGCGGGAGAGATGGCTAATGGGTAGACAGACATATAATCAATTTTGAAATCAAAATGTGAGATAGCTTCAGAGTTAACTCAGATCATATCGATTACTAAATTATTTAGCTATATTTTAGTGAAAGTTTGAATTCCTTAGTTTTCAGCGTTTCATAAATATAAAAATAGATGACATAAGGTGGCCATCTAACCCGGATTTACCCTAATACTATACTATGGTTCACCGAGACTAAAAATAAATAAAGTTTAGTGCTGTCATTTAATTTTTTGAAAATAAAAAATGGAGTTTTCCAGAATTAACCTTTTTTTTTCGGATTATAATCGATATCTTGGTAACTGATCGAGATATATATTAATATTTATTATACTGCTTAACTAATAAAAATGTAATGAATTAGTTATACTAAAATTGTTGTACAGGGTGTTCCATCGAGGACTGAACAGGGGCTTATTTTTGACCTTTTGTGATGGATCAGGGCTAGCACCTGATTTATTTTAAGATTGTTTCAACAATTTGTTTAAAAAATATATATTTTAATGGGTCCAAAATTAAACTAAGTCTCGAATTAAATCAAGGGAGAAAATGTTCAATTAAAATAATAAAATTATTTTATTAAACAAGATTAAAAAAAAAACAAATTGAAGTCTAACTTTCAAGAAGTAATGCCAGAATCGCGAAAAAGGGTTAATCATTTTGCCTAATAAAAAAAAAGAAAATAATACGAAAAGCAACTAACACAGCTTGGTTAAAAATATAGCCACTTACCATTGGAATATATTTCAATAAACGGCATGGTGGTTAACTTCACACGAATACGGGATCCGATTTTAAAAACACTGAAGACTTGTACTTTAATTTTTTTTTGACTGCATGTTAACGCAACTAGAGAAAACCAACTTCAAGAAATAGCTAACATAAAACGCAAGCCTCAAAACCCAGGTCCCCCAAACTTTGTTCTAAAAAGAAAACCATTGGCCAGGGGGCGTTTCTAATAAGAAAAATTCTAATCCCAGCCAATTGAAACGAAAGACAAAAAAGTCATGACCTCAAAAGTTCAATTACCGCTTGGACTTCAAACCATGAGCTAATTTCTGTGACGAACTTAAGTTTGGCATGGAAAATTTTTAAACTTGGGGATTGGAATGTACAAAACTAGTTAAAACTCGAATAGGTGTTTTCGTCGAAGATTGGAGTGTCATTTCACCTTGCACGTGTTATTTTTTTGCTGCAAATGCGCCGATTCCGGATTTTTCTGGGAACAAACCAGTTGAAAAGCTGCTATAAAAGCGAGAAATTATCGGAGTAAAAATTAGTCTGACCACATACTTCTCTTGCAGTACATCGTAACTTCCAAGCAAGGACTCGGGAAATTTTGATAGAATATCCACTTGCAGTCAGTCGGCCGTAATGCCCAAAAGAGACTCGAAATTTTTTTAAAAATTAACCATAATTTTCAAGTCTGTACTATGGTCTTAGTATTCACCAAACCGAAAATAGTGTCTCACACTTTAGAGGCTCGTGGAAGTAACTAAGTAATTAAGCAAATTCATGTCGTCGGTTCGAAAAATAACTTAAAGAAACTCTGCTTAAAATTCGTCAGTCAACAGAGAAACAAGTGGTCAACAGAAGCAATTAAGGCTACAGAAGCAGGTTCCGGTATAACGTTAGGTCATAGACAGTAAGTGTAATTTTAAGATCATAATGCTTATGGTACTTGTATATTTGAGAACATTGTCTTGTTGTATGTACTCGAGAATTTAATGATTATTCCATTAAACTACTCAGTGCTAATGTCACACTGTAAATTTTCCGCAGTAGGAAAAATTGATGGAGTTTAATTATGATTATTATGATTATCCCAATAAAACCAATCAATGCTATCGTCATTCTGTATTTTATTTAAGTAGAATTTGTTTTTGCCATAAGCCACGAGATAAATTATCTTTAGGAAGTGTTGGAATGCAAAGTAAATCACTGCGGAATGAATATTGCTAATTGAATTTCTTTTATTAATCCATAATTATTGCTTGACTGGCTAGTTTTTACTTATCATGCTCTCAGATAAATTATAATACTCTAGGATAGTTGATACACGGTGAAAAATTTTCACAGCGATTAAACATTAATATCAGTGAAATTTTCTTTTACTGTGCAAAGCCTGAATGTCTGGCGAACTTTAAATACGAGGTCATATCAGAAAATATGTGACTAGATTTGAGCCAACCACTATTTAATTAAGAAAATGCTCCCTTTCAATTGTGTGCTCCCTTAAATACGCAATCTCAAATATTGTTTTTATTATTTTAAAAAACGCAAACTGAATTGGCCTACGTTCTCTTAAATATACCTGAGAATAGAATTAAGTGCTGGAAAGAGGCATGAAGTTGTTTAAACTAGGTGGAGAAATATGGGTAGTTGCTCAAGTGTCTAGGTAAAATATTTTCGACGAAATAGGGTGTCAACACACACACACACAACATACTGCGAATCCGGTTATAGATAATGAGCAGAAGGTGAAGAAAAGGTCGAAAACGCAGTAAGTAAGGGAATAGGGTAAATCGGCGTTTATTACACTTTCCGGTATTTTTCAAACAAACCAAAATAGTCATTCGATGTATTTTTTTCTGCTAAATTAAAAAATTGAACCAAAAAACATTTGCAGCATAAACAAAATACTTACGCCATGAATGAACTATTTTCTAAATGGAACACTCTGTATATTACTACATTTTTGGACTCTCTAGAGAAATCTAAACACATTTCGTTTATAATATCCTATACCTATCTAGCTGTTTACGAAATATTTACAGTTTTAAACTAAACCGGTTTGCACATTCCTATCTTAGGTTTTCATAAGCTATCGAATTTAACCGGAACTTTTAAACCTCCGGTTAAATTCTTCTTCTTCTTCTTCTTGATTTAGGACTTGTCCTGTATTGTACTGCTGTCTACCTCTCTTGCGATTCGGACGTCCAGGACCCCTGCCATCTCTTGGGCGGGCGGCCTGGGGGTCTTCGGTTTTGTGGCCTTTCGTCTTTTGCCCATTTGGCAATTCTCTCCTGGTCCATCCTGTCTACATGGTCTCTCCAAAACTTTCTTCGGGATCTATCCTATCTGACAACATCTTCTGTCTGTAATTCATCTCTTATAGGGCTGCTTCTTATTTGATCTCGTAGTGTTACGCCTTTTATTGCTCTCAGCGTTTTCATTTCGGTGCTTCTCAAGAGTTTCTTAGTTTTTGTTGTTTCGGCTAGGGTCTCGGCGTATGGGTCTTCCACAGGTTTTATATATCCTTATCTTGCATTCTGCCATCATATGTTTGTTTTTCCATGTTAGGTCTCTTAGGCTACCGGAAATTAATGATGCTTTGACGCAGTTCGCTCTTACTTCCTCAATCAGGTTTCTGCTGCTCGATATTTGCGACCCTAGGTAGTTGAATTTTATGATGACCTGTTCTATCGTTTTATTGTCCACCATAAGTTTGCACCTGACAGGCTCTTTGGATATAACCATTGATTTAGTTTTTTCTGTTGATATGATCATGTTGAATTTTTTGGCGGTTTTATTGAGTGCAAATAGTAATTTTTGTAGGTCGTCTTCGTTCTCTGATATTAGTGTGGCATCATCTGCATAACATATTATCTTGAGGCAATTGTTAGTCATTCTGTATCCTGTTCCTTTTGACCTCTTTGATTATTTCATTCATCATGATGTTAAAGAGGGTTGGACTTAAGCTGTCCCCCTGTCTGATTCCAACCTTGATGTCAATTTTTTCAGTTAGCGTTTGGTCTGTTTTAATGTGTGTGCTATTGTTTTTGTTTAAGTATTTTATTACGTTAATGTATCTCTCTATTGTTGACCTATTTTTGCGGAATCCCTGCTGTTCTTCACAGCTTCCCACGGCAGCTTCGATTTTCTCGGCTAATATTTTTGTGAAAATTTTAAGCACTGCACTAAGCAGTGTGATGCCACGGTAGTTCTTGGGTTCTTTTTTTCTTAAAAATGGGTACTGTTATGCTGGTCCTCCATTCTTCTGGAATTCGTTCTTCTTGGAGGATTACTCGAAAGAGCTGCATTATTTCTTTGATGATAGTATTCCCCCATTTTTGATAATTTCATTGCTGATATTATCAATACCTGGTGCTTTTTGATTTTTTAGATTTTTCACTGTCTTGAGGATATCGTCTGTTGTAATTGATTGTTCATCGGTTGTGCCGGTGGGTGCCTGTGTTATGTATTCTGCTTCTTCAGTTTCTGCTTCTGCTTGGTCTTTATAGATTTCTTTAAAATATTGTATCCAGTGATCGTGGCTGATGGAAGTCACTTGGATGTCCTCTGTTATGGGTTTCTTTCTGTTTCTGAGTATTTTCCATATCTTCTTCTGACCTACGTATAGGTCGTGCTGCATTTCGTTAGAGAAGTTTTCCCAGTATCGCTCTTTAAGTTCTTTCATTGCTTGATTTACTCGGTTTCGTACTTCCTTGTATTTGTGGTATTCTTCCTCAGTTTTATTGTGTCTATATGTTATGTATGCTTTTCGCTTCTGCTTGGCTAAATCTTTTACTTCTTCTGTGAACCATGGCTTGTTGGCTCTTGTGCCATTTACATTAATAATTGTTCTTACATTCGTTTGCGCTTGATGTAATGTTGGATTTGATTTTTTCCCAGACTTGATTTACGTTGCACTGTACTGTGATAGGGTTGTTGAATATTTTCTGTTTTAAACGTTCCTGGTATAGTGTTTTGGTGTTTGCAATTTCAAATGATTCAACGTTATATTTTGATAAGTGTACTGGAGTCTTTTTTCTGCGTAGGTCAATTTTCTGACGGTATTTGCATAATACCAAACCATGTCCTGTTGTTGTGTTGGCTGATGTTAATACTCTTACGTCTAATATCTCCTTAGGGTGTGTATTCCTATTGGTTATAATGAGGTCTATCATCGATTTCTGCCCTCTTGAGTTGATAAATGTGTATTTATACTGGGGTTTGTTGTCAAAGTAAGTGTTGTTAATGGTAAGATCGTGTTGGGTAAATTGGTAAATTCAAATTATATTCGATTGGTTTAACTGTTTTTTTGGTTAATTTTTGAATTCATTAAAAAAAATACATCGAACGGCTATTTTGATTTGTTTTAAAAATACAGGGAATGTCAAAAACAAGCCCATGCTTAGTCCTCGTTGGACCACCCTGTATATATCACATCATTTAGCTAGACTTCTAAATGATCGTGTCCGTTAAAAGTTATGAAATTGATTGGAACCATACGATTAGCGGAACCGATAAAGGGTTGTACCTATACTGCCGTCCAAAGCGAAAAGACGGTAACTGCAAAAAATTGAAAATTGAGTTATTGTTATATTTGGACTTCTAATGGACCAAACTATATCCTTTGAAATGCAGAATACTAGAGTTCAATTCTTACTATTTGTTTTTCATTATTTAAATTTACCGTAACTGCAAAATTTCTATGGTCTACAAAGCGAAAATACCGTATCTACTCAATGCCAAGCGAATAGACCGTATCGGGGCCGTTGACGCGCGCAATTATGGTTTTTTTCCCCTTGTAAACGTGACATACCGTATTTTTGCTTTGCAGGGATGTTTATTGTCTGCCTGCCTTTCAAAGCGAGTGGACGCTTCGTTATATTATCGCATTGTGTTTTAATTCAATTGAATTCGATGGGGAATTAAAATCTGACTATAATAGAAAGCTTATAAGATGTCCTTATTGTACAATACATGTCAGCGTATACTAGCTTTGTAATGAAACAATCTTTGTATATCATGCAAATTTTAATCCAAAAGGAATCATGAAGAGCGTAACAGAGCGCTTTCGGCCGTAGCCATCATCAGTGTTACTTGTCAGTAGAGAAAGGACATATCCATGGATGAAACACAACAAAAATCGACATTGGTCACAATTAAATAACACACATTGTACGTCACATTATGAGAAATGGTTCACTTAATTTAGATAAAAATAAAAATTAAGATTTATCTAATTAATTTAATCTAAATTATGTGAACCATTTCTCATAATGTTACATACAATGTGTGATATTTAATTGTGACCATTGTCGATTTTTGTTGTATTTGATCCATGGATATGTCCTTTGTCTACTGACAAGTAACACTGATGATGGCTACGGCCAAAAGCGCTCTGTTACGCTCTTCATGATTCGTTTTGGATTCAATTTTGCATGATATACAAAGATTGTTTCATTACTATGTTTCGTACATGCACATAGCCTTTACCCTTCATTTATTATACTAGTTTTGGCTCAACAAGGAAATAATAAGAATAATCCGAGCAGAGATCATTCCAGCCATGATCTTGACAAAATGTAGATTTTTCAAATAGATTGATTTAGTTTTTAGTTGTTTAGTTTAGTTTAGTTGAAGAAATATACAGGGTGTTCGGTTGATGATGCTCACTATTGCTATCTCAGTTAATATTGAACCTACAAAGTCGGTTAAATTAAAATCAGAAAACAATTGCGTATCTAATTTACGAGATATTTTTGGACATTGTCTTTTTTAAATAGAACACCCTGTATATTTTTGCATATTTGAATTCCAGAAAAATTCTAGGCACATTTTATTAATAATCTCCTTTACGTATCTTCAACGGTTTATGAAATATCGGCAGTTCAAAATCGATCATTTTGTAAAATCTAAACGGCTGAAGATACATTAAAATGCTATGATGACACTTTCTATCTTAGTTTTTCATAAGCTATCGTATGACACTAACTTTAGATTTAACTAGAGGTTAAGTTTGAGGATAAATGTAACAGGAATTTTAAATAATTTTCAGGAATTTTTCGTGGAATACCAATGTGCAAAAAAGGTGTTCCATTTAAAAAAAGACGATTTTCGAGAATAACTCGTAAATTAGATGAGCAATTGTTTTTTTGTTTTCAGCGTCGTAATCAGCGAAAAAATAGTAGTAGTTTGGTAATTTAGCCGACTTTGTAGGTTCAATATTAACCGAGATAGCAATAGTAAGCATCTTCACACGAACACCGAACAAGTTATTTTGTTGTTTTTAGAAAACTTGATGATCATCTTAGCGATACTATAGGAAATTTGTTTGCCAAAACTTACCTTTGCGAAATATAACAAGAAGAGGATTATTAGTTTTTCTCTTGTACTTATTTGTGCAATGAATTTTGAGCATTTATTTTTTACTTGCCTAATAGCAGGTTTTTGTATTTTTTTTTGTATCAGGTTCCTATTTGCGCAATTAAAAAATGTTCCTTTTAGTTAAAATTGCATTATTTGTTCTTTTTTTGTGATTCAAAAGGACTTTTTTCCATTCAATATCATACACGCATTGTCTTTTTGCATTGTAAATATGAAGTGTAGGCAAGCATTTTACAAAGCAATAAAACCGTATGCGTCAAGCTTAGCAAATACGGTATATTCTGTTGGAAGACTCGTGCAGTTCTTCGATGACTTCCTTTGCGAATAAACCGTATGTGATTTCTTAGCTTTAGTAGTGAATTTGTTCGTTTTTTTTCATTGGAATACAAGCTTGTAACATTGCTGTGATCCAAAATACACAAAAAACCCTCAAAAAACGATTACCGATAAAGGTACGGTAAAAAAGAAACACAAACTTTAAACGCGAATATCCCATCTCCGCGCGCGGAGTAGTTACGGTCTTTTCGCTTTGGACGGCAGTATATTTCTTATTTTCATATTTTATAAATTTTAAAAATATTGCCACTTACTTTATTCTGCTATTATTATAATAAATATTTATATAAAATATCTGCTATTTGAATTTTGAAGTTGCTTTTATATTAACAACCTAATATATGTTTTATTATTATTATTATTTAGGTTCTAGCACACTTGAGGGAAAAGTCATCAGCATTGGATAATGATTTGGTGGATCTACAAGACGAACGTGATTACACGGACTACTCGTATTTCGGAGTTCGAAGTAAACTGAACGGTCTAAAACAACAGCGAGACAGCTATCGTCATAATATCAACAAACTGAGGAATGAATCTGGTCTTCTAACACAACCGACATTATTAAGAGACATGGATCAGGGATTAAGTGATGTTAAGGTGGGCTATTTTGATATTCACAGAATTACTCAGGCATTTAAGCCCTGCCTTACTTTATTTAGGGCGTTTTTTTATGGCAGTGGCTCACACACTAAAGGGAGATCCTATGGCACTCGACGAGTGGTGGGTCTGGTCTGTGAAGATATTGATCGACAGGTTTTTGAATAGTTTTAGGCTGTAATTAGGAGGAAACAGATGTCCTGGAAGTGAGTTCCACAGTAATGCAGTGCGCCAGAGAAAGGAGTCCAGCAGCTTTAGGTTGTGCTTAGGTGCGGCACCCCAGATGTGTGAGCAATAATCTAAGCACAATATTATTTGCGCTTTGTAGAGAAAGAGCAGCTGCTGAGGTGTATAAAGTTTTTGTTGTAAAATAGCGCACCAAGCTTGTGCGAGGAAGATTTTGCAATGTTAGCAATGTGGCCATGCCAGGACATATTGCTGTCGACGAGACACCCAGTAGTCCGATTAACGAGGATGAAGGAATGGTCGATAATGATATTATCACCAGGGATGATAAAAACATGTTTTAAGAAAAATAAA
This sequence comes from Pissodes strobi, assembly GCA_016904865.1. Lineage (NCBI taxonomy): Eukaryota > Metazoa > Arthropoda > Insecta > Coleoptera > Curculionidae > Pissodes > Pissodes strobi. Next base: position 28,231 of record JAEQML010052638.1, read on the forward strand.
CAAAACATTCGTGTTTTTTTTGTTGTTAAAATCTGTTTTTTTTTAAACTGTTTAAACGACCTTGCAAAAAAACATGTTTAAAATAGTTTTAAACAACATAAAAGTAAGCAGATTCATATTCTATGGATTGGCGGATAGTCCCGGCAGCTAAGACTGATAAGAAGAAGAATAACAACACAAACTGTAGACTTTGAGCAATACCTCCTCGTACAAGGAGACGAAAGTACATCCACACCACGTTCCTCTTATGGATCTTAATTAAACCAATAGAAACTTACAAAAGTAACAGCTAATGGGCGGACCTAGATGAGTGAGGGAAAACGCAGGGGTGACCAACTGAAACTAACCCAAGGCATGCCCAAAATCAGTTCTAATCTAGCAGAAAAATTACGGGCTTTGTTTTTAAATTTTTCAAATTTCATAAATTGCATCTAGCTCTGCCCATTACCTGTCACTTTTGTGAATTCCTATTGGTTTAATTAAGATCCATAAGAGGACCGTGCTGTGGATGTACTTTCGATACAAGAGGTATTGCTTTGAGTAGTTTTTTAGGTTTGTGTTGTTATTGTTACTTGCAGGTACTTGTTACATTGTTTTTTGTTCTATACTTCTTATATTGGCAATATAATAACTATAATTGCATAATATTACACAGGGTCCTGCAATAGAGGAACTCAAAGAGCTTTTATTACTAATTACATGATTTTACTTTTTGTTGTATTCCTGTAAATAAGGTCATTATGGATGCCCTTTACCTATAATATTAATATATAAAATTTATGTTTCTATTTCCAAATTTTTAAAAGAAATATTGTTTTCATTTTCGTTAAGACCTTACCTAAGTGTATGTACTTTTGTACCAAACTTATAGTAGGTAGGTAGTAGTAGTAGTAGTAAGGGTGGGGGGGCCGAAGCCCGGTAAGTAGGCCTATAAGTCCCTTTTCACCATCCCCGATCCGCCCTCCCCTACCTGGCTACTTCCAACACCCGGCCCGCACTGAAACGGCCCGTCACCTTGATAAAGGTGAGGACGTCCTCCCAGTCCAGATCCTTTAGATCTTCCCGAGCAAGTGTTGGTGCTCCCAGTATCTTCCTCCTTAGGCGACTCCACCTATCACAAATTCCTATATAGTGGTATGAGGACTCCTCCCCTGTTCTGCAGTTCGGGCAGAGTGGGCTGTCCCTTACGCCGATAAGGTGCAGATGTCTGTTTAGGCTTCCATGCCCAGTCAGAATACCTACCAAGTTCCTGATGTCCTCTCGGCTCCTTTTTAGCAGTCGCCTTGCTCTGGATCCGTCAGGATTTAGAATCATTTCCTTGGCTTGTCTGCATCCTTCTTTTCCTCTCCAATTGTGCTTTGTCTTGTTCCAGGCCCAGTTATTTAGTTCCTGAGAGATTTGCCTTTTACTTAAGCCCAGACCAGGTTCTGGACCGACGAGGTGGTTCATTGAGCCTTGTCTTGCCAATTCATCGGCCCGTTCGTTGCCCTCGATGCCACTGTGCCCTGGAACCCATCTGAGTCTCTACATTCCTGAACTAGCTTACAGCTTGCCCTGGGTCTTTGGATCGCCCTGAGAGCGGCTTGACTGTCCGAGTAAATATATATACTCTCACTCTGTTACCTCCGCCTTGGTTGCTACTTTAAAAATAGCAAACACCTCCGCCTGGAAAACAGTGGCATATCTCCCCAGCGGAGTGCTTTCTCCTGATTTAGTGTTGTCTAGGTATACACCGGCTCCAGATGACTGTGTATTAGCCATCCATGAGCCGTCAGTGTACCATGCGGGTACGCCGCTCGGCGTACGTACCTGGCCTGACAGCCACTCTTCCCTTGATGGAATTATAGTAGGTATACTCGTATAAGGTATCAAATAAAAATAGTATTAAAAAATTAAATGTGAGATTAACAAGTGTTTATAAAACACGGTAAAAACATGTTTTAAACTGTTTAAAACAACCTTGATTAAATCATGATTTCTTTGCGAGTGTTCTAAACATGTTTTGAACATTTGTTTTAAACTTCACAACGCTGATTATCACAGTCCGCCGTATTGGCTCTCTCGGTAAACGTGGCTGCATGGGATTTTGCTGCATTGAACTGGACTAAATTCCTGTCGCCCCAGGTTCGAACTTTCTCCATAGCTTGATTAATTGTTGTAATTTGCTCCTGTCTGCGGTGATAAGTCTCAGTCGCTGGTAAAAGTTTTTCTGATCTAAATTGGGAGACAAGGGTACTGTCATCTGCAAAACCGCAAACAGGATTGTTGGTTGCGGAACAGAGTTGCTGAAAGTATTGCGCCCCGAGGCACTTCCGCATTAAAGGTGAATGTGTCTGAGATGTGTCTATCAAGCCAGCTGTAGAGAGACGCTGGCAGTCCGAAGGACGGCAGCTTGTTGAGCAATCCGTCATGTCAAACTCTGTCAAATGTTTTCGAAATATCCAACGCAATCGCTCAAGATTCTCCGTAGTTCTCAATTGCCCTACTCCATATATGATTGACATAGGCCAATATATCTCCGGGCGATCTATGTTTGAGGAAGCCGTATTGGTTATCATAATTATTCTGTTGGTCTCGAGATACTTGAGTAGTTGCTGATTGACTACACGTTCCATGACTTTAGAGATTATCGAAAGCAAGGCAATTGGGCGATAGATTGAAGGCGTGGTTATCTTGCCTTTTTTTGGAACATGTTGTACTGATTGATTTACAAATAAAACGGTTTATATTATTAATTTTATAAAATGCTATTTTTGAAACCTATTAGTTTGCGCATTAAGAAAAACCTTCTTTTGAAATTGCCAATTTTATGGGAAATGTATCGGTAGTGCAAATATATAAAAAATGTCCCTGCACATTGGACAACCAACAACATGTTGATATTAAACGTTGAAAAACGCTTAATAATCTTTATCGATATAAGGTGCGGTTATCGAGGAGAATATAAACCGAGAAAGTGGAAGATATCTTTATTTTTATTGAAAATTAAAAAATTTCAATGAAATAGTGGTTGTTAGCAAATTCGAATAAAAAATCATTACATTTTTAGACGATCTAAATTTCCAGTTATCAGAAGAATTTCGCGTGTTCCAAACTGCATCAGACCCTCGGGTAATCACGACTCAAAAATTAATCAAACATAATGGCAAATAATGATTTTCTCCATTCAACAGAAAATATGGAAAACCCTCTATAAATCTTAAAATTTACAAGTTTTGTGATAGATAACATGTTCCTTCTCTTTTATAGGTTTTTAAAGTCAACTTCAAAACTGCACACCATCACACTGTCAATGTCAATACTACAAACCCTTGTTTCTGCTACAACACAATTTTATCAAAAATACCGAAACAGAATTTTTGCACTCGACGCGCGTTTCGCTAACGTTAGCATGATCAGGACATGTTTAAAATCCGCCGACAATTAATCACGAATTAATTTTTTTTTACATATTTCAAAAATCGCACTGAAAAGCAACGATCATTTTCGAGTGCAGCAGGTTCAAGGGTGTAGATATAATAGCAGACAATATTATTTTTTCCAAAAATAAATAAATCGATTAGTTTATTGCAATTTTCTTTACCTTTTGTTGTAAATAAATTGAAAAATTTTAATTTTATGGATAATTGGAGACGTAATCGAAAAAAAATTGTTAATTAATTTAAATGAAACTGTGTTAGTTGGTTTTCTCTAGCCGATCCAGAATTTCAGTTTTTTACAAGAATTCTCGCAGAAAAAGTTGAAAACTGCATTAGACCCTCGAATAGTTGAGAATCAGAAATTAATCAAATATAATAGCAAAAAGTGGTTTTCGCCAAATAGTGACGGAACGCATCTATAAACCACTATTAGCTCTTTACTTATCCTCTTTGTTGATTGAAGATTTTATATTTAATTATAGAAGCAACCGTGCATTACCAGAGAAAAAAGGAGCTAAAAGGTGAGGCGATAATAAGCGTCGACACCTTTCATGTGGGTGTACCCGTTTTTAATGACCTTGACTCTGCTCCATTGACAACAATACCACTAAGTATAGGGAGAAAAATATTTTAAGCTAACGACAATCTGATCATCTGATGTGTTTTAATTTTGACAATTATACTCTTTGTGCTTGGACATGCGCATACAAAATCGATTGACAGGCTGTCGCCTCTCCTTTTACTTATTTTTTCTCTGGCATTACTTTAATACGAATTTAATTCTTACGTAGGTATTGTCAGATAATCTTGAACTAGTGATGGAAGAATATAAAAGGCGATCGAAGCAACTAAAAGTACTCCGGAAGAAAATCGAAGAGATGGTGGAAATGCGTCGTGCTCCAGGAAAATCCAGTTCCAGGACACGAGACAGCGAACCTTGCATTGAGCGGAGCGATAAAACCAAAGCGAAGATAAAACCTGAAATTTATAAGGGCAGACCTTGTCTGATGATGCCAACTATTACAGACGACGCTCTTCAAAGTTTAAAATCGGTTAAGCCTAAAATTACGTATGATAGGAAACGATATCACTGTGGTATTAAACACGGTAAAAGAATAGGTGGATAAACACACTAATCGTAACTGAGAGTGAATGAGCTATATTCGAGGGTATATTAATATGATAATGTAGGTACTTTACACTTTATTTTTATGCGCCATAATATGATTGTATCAATTTAGGATTCACTTTAGGAGTCGTATCTATTTCTATATCTTAATAAAGCGTCTATTCTTAAAAGAAAATTTTTAATTTTTGTGTTGCCTTAAATTGAGTTGTTAAGATAAGATATGATACATTTATTTTAAAACAGTTGTGTATATGGAAGAAATTCCAAAATTGAAATACATCAAAATTACCACTATACTAATAGCCGTTTGCACCGAAGAAATTGACTCAAAACAAGATTTAACGCTATATACCTAAAGTGGTATTTTATTGAATTTTTTATTTATTTGTATGTAAACATACAAAAAATGAAATAACTTTGTTGAGAAAACACCCCAACATGTGTATAACTTTCGTTTTTCACCGTATAGTTTGGTGATAAAACACCCTGTATGTCTGTAGTACGTATGAGCCATAATTAAACTCCGAATATATTAATTTAACCCCAGGTAAAAGAAAATTGTGCATTCAAAGCATTGTATTTCAGTTACTCCTTAGTCCGAACCTGAATTGTTGGTATAATAGATTCCGTTATATGCAACAGCACGTTGACACTTCGTCAAGAAAATCGTTTTTAATCGATTTCAATTTAATATATCCTTGTCTCCGTCAGTATTGTGTAAACAACAATATGTCAAAGAAAGAAAGAGCATGCTTCTACCACGGCACATATAACAACCAGCAATATTACTCGACCTGTCAGGCGAAAAATTAATTTTGACCTTGCTAATGTCAGTTGGGTAGGAAAAGTCAGGGCTGGATTTGAAATATATATAAGTATGATTTTCCTTTAACAGACCCGTAATATAAAATTTCAAATATCAATGGGTTATGAAATATATGTATACCTTATTGTATTAGCAGGAAATCTAATGAAATTATTCTTGGAAGAATATCTCTGGTTCGTACAAGTTCTTATTGCTTAAACACCATGGCTTTTTGCATTACACAATGTCATAAATAACGATCGTCTCTCACAATGTCAATTATTTGACAAATACACGTCTATGGTTTCGATTTAACTCCAATAGCAATAAAATAAACCAGTCGTAAAAACACGACGCCGCTGGAGGCAGTTTGACGGATTTCCTACCAAGGAATATCTTGCGCGCGGACTTGCGCAGATGCGAAAAAAGAAGATGTGATATTGCTGGTTATTATATGTGCCGTGCTTCTACCCTCTCAAAAGCATCCGCTCCGCGAAATTTCCCGCTTTATTTCCCCCTATCGCGCCGGTATGAAAAATTAGATTTTAGTATTTTAGTGCCTTACAAACACTCAAACGTGATGCATTGGTCCCAGTGGCGGCCTGTGAGGTTGAAAGGTGGAGGTTCTGCATATCGGAAAAGTACGGCGCCGAGGCTTACGTGGAAAATTTTGGGATGCCACGCCGAATTTTTACCCAAAAGTCGTTAAAATTGTTAAGAAAAATACGCCTTCGGCGCCCTCTTTAATGCCAAATGAGAGGGCGCCTGCCTCCCCCTCGCTTCGGCCCTGATAGCAGCAGATGACATCAAATATATCGTTTTGAATTTTTTTTGGAACCCCTTTAAATACTGTCGCCTTTTCCAAATGTTCTGCCAAAGTTTTTTCAAGCTCTGCAGTAAATTTTATTAGACCACGAAAAATTCCCGTATTTTCTGAGTCACTCGCCTCATCATGTCCTTGAGGCGCCAATTCGAATATTCCACAAAATTTAATGCAATTAATAATTTTAGACAAAACATATCGATTATTTGTCACCTCTTCGTTGGATTTTTGAATATTTACCCAATAGGCAGAATCTCATTGTTCCCTTATATTTACGATGCCTAATAAAGCAAATTTTATTGTATTATGTAGGGGACATGTGGATATGATGGCACCCTTGATATGATGGCATCTTTCCGTTATTGGCGCCATTTTTTTAAATTTATTTAGTTTAACACTTGTCCGCTATTAAATACGCCACCACAGAACGGCTGGGAAACTGTGAAGTGGCGGTCCCGATAGTGTGCCTTCAACCAGCGAGAAACCTGTTTGTTGTTATTTGTAAGTATCAAACTTCTTCGCTGCTTCGTTTTTTTTTTCATTTAGTAGCATGCATAGATATTCGCAAAATGTTTTTAGCCTGTATAAGTGTATGATGATAGGTTATATTTGTATAGCGAAGAAAACTAATTAGTGATAGGTTAGGCTTGGAAAACCTAGCCATGTTTGATATCATGTTATTTTGATTTGATGGCACCCTAGAATCGTTTATTGATGGCATAGGGTGCCATCATATCAAACAATTTGAAAAATCGGTTTAAAAATATAATATTTTTTTCAGGGTTGTTTATTTTAAACTTTTGTTGCGTTTAAGGTATTTTTGTAACAAAATATAACTTGCAAGTTGTTGTTTTATGTTTCTGTTAAACTGTTGTAGTTTTGTTTTATTTATTAACAGAAAATAATATTTAATAATATTTAAGTTACTGTTTCATGTTAAACTTCTGTTGCCTTCAAGGCTTTTTGTTAACAGAATATAACATTATCTTGTGTTTGCTGCGTAAGATGTGTATTGGTGCCATCATATCAAATAGTATGATAGTATGATAGATATGATGGCACATTTGACGTTAAATGAAAAATAATAAATTTTAAAAAAAGGACTGTGAATTTTAATCATTTTATACCTGTTACGTATCAACAACGACAAGCAGCCAGAATTTCAGTTTTTGAAAACAAATTTTACACACCGAAAACCGGCAACAAAAAAAGGGTGCCGTCATATCCATACTTCCCCTAAATGGCGTTAGCATGTTTCTTATTTTCTGACGCAAATGATTTAAATATGTCACTCCAACTTGTGTCCACGATTTATCTCCGCCAAAAAGTACACAAGGGAAACAAAAGAGGGCATTTTTGTAGTAGATTCACATATCCAATAATTTATTGAGTATGCTTCACGATTACATTTTCTTTTGTACTGTTTAACACGGTTTGAACCTTCTTTTTCGATGAAAATATCTGGCAATGGACGCCCATCATCCTTTAATTTTATTTCTTAACATTCAATACATTATCGGAAATATCCATTTCTAATATGAATGTTGCAGAAAAAAAGTAACAGTACCCGAAAACCTTCGTACTCAGAAAACAGGATACCGATACCACAACGCAAACCACTCGCAAAAATCAAAACGCAACGAATTAACATCATCAGAGTAATATTGAAAGACTGCACAAAAAGCAGCCCATATTCCCCTTAGCATTTTTACGTTCCCTATACCGTGTGTGCAACCGGTTGCAGACACAGAATAGGAAACGTAATGCGCACCGAAGCACTCCGATTCCTATACCGTGTGTGCAACGCCAACTGTCATGTCTTTAGGGTTCAGCAAATTCGTTTCAAATGTTCTGGTGGTCCAGTAGTTAAGATGCTAGCACTCTAGTTCGGCGGCCCGGGTTCGATTCCCGTCGGTGTTTTTGTTATTTTTTTAGTATTATGTTTGTAAAAAGTTTTTTCTTCTTCATTTTGGGTTAGCATTGGGTCAGTTTTGTTTAGCACTTGGTTAGTTCTTGTTCATTGAGCCCCCGTAGCGAGCGAAGTGAGCGGAGGGCCATGCAAAGCCATAATAATGCGCACAAGTTACATACACGGTATAGGGATCGGAGTGCTTCGGTGCTCATTACGTTTCCTAAACTGTGTCTGCAACCGGTTGCACACACGGTATAGGAAACGTAAAAATGCTTCTCCTTAAAATAATGCCATTTAAACGTAGGCGAGCGCCGCGAGCGGTGTCGCTACATGAGAGGAACGGCAGACTAGGAGTCCGCTTTGTATCGCCCTGCTAAGTTTTTATCATAAGAGCGCGAAGAAAGATTGTTTACTACGCTGAGCAACTATGAAATTCATTATTTGCCGCCCGAGGAGTTCGCATGGCAAAAATTATGTTTTTCTGTCAACATAATCAGTAAATTATTTTTACTTATTTTCTATTTTTTTTGGGGGTTCTGCAGCTCTGCAGCTCTTACATACAAGCCGCCACTGGTGCAGTCACCGCGCTGCATAAATTTGGCGCCCATGACATTTGCCCAGTCGCAGTCTTGTTTGACGCCAAGATTTAGTAGTTTTTCTCATCTGTTTGCACAGATATTTAGAGAATATCTGCTGTAACTCTGTTCTCTTTGTCCAAGCCTGGACAAATAACTCTTTTGGGCGTTTTAACGCAATTTCGAGACAATACAGAATCGTAGCGTCTTCCCTGATGAAGATAGAAGATTGTAAAATGGCGGATGGAAATTTGTGGTAGTGAAATCCATTCCGGTACTCAAGAATCGAATAAAATGTTCGAAGTCTTATAGGCCTATCCCTGGTTAAGTTAAATTTAGAGAACCGAAGAAAACTTAAATCTCAAGGTATTTAGTGTGAACGAAAAGTTGAAATTTTAAATACAGAAAGAAGTTAATTAAATTCAGTAAAGAAAGGAGTCATATACCTAGTCATTTCACCTATTGTATATTTAGTTTTATGTGTGAACCAATGAATGTGTGAAAGTAGTTAGAATTGTATATTTATCATATTTGATGCAAATTAATAACTGCTTCCATTCACAACCTATGTATAAAACTCCCACTATTCTATTTTGATACAGTCCACTAATTAATGTGGTTAATTATAAAGTTAATTACCACCCCCACCTTAATGGTGATAAATGATTAAGAAATAATAATTGTTTATCCCGATCAAACTTCTTTATTTACATAAAAATTATAAAGGTTATTTGATTTTGAATGTGTACTATATGTAGGACATTAGATAAGCATATACAATGCCGCTGTAATATTATTAAGTGCAATAAATTATATAGTATTTTTAATACCCATTTGGAATAACTATATCCTTATTTGTAGATATGTTTTATATTGAAGATAATTTGTAATAATCAAAATAGAAAAATAATTTTTAAGCAGTGTTTTGATTAATAATAACTATACTATCATATTGATTTCATTCAAAAATGCTTTATAGAGTTTGAACATGAACAACAAAATATTAGACAACACTCGTACTCTTTTCAAAACAGAGAACACCCTTAGATTCAAACTAACAAAAACAAAACCACTCAATGAAAATTAAATTTTAAAAAATGTTATCTATAAGATACCATGTGAATGTAAGAAATTTTATATATGTAGGTGAAACCTGTAGACCATTATCAAAGCGTATAAAAGAACACCAAACCTATATCAAAAATATACATATCTTTTAAATATGCTTTTAACTACGACAATGCGCATGCCCTCGCGCCATACTTATTTGACTTATTAAGCATGTTAACATGACTCAGATAATGAAACGCCTTAAGAATATTTAATTTTTATTTATTTATCAATATACGGGATACCCCATTTCTAAATTACATTTCAAATAATTAACATTCACATAACAGTAGCATATGTAGATCCTAAAAAAAAATATGAAAATATCAAGCTAGGTATAGCTTTGACCGCAAGACACTGCAACGATAGTCGTTAAATGAGGCACCGAAAGGATCAATCTCAGGATGAGCATTCAGAAGTGCAAGGCTACGGGAGAATGAGAACCGTAATTAGTCCTATGGGTACCAAGTGAGAAGATCTCACACTTCCTAAGAGCTCGAGATGGTATTTTAAGAGATATCTGACTGAGAAGATGAGGACAGTCAATATGACTATTAATCAACCTATATACAAAATACATTACATTATGATGTACGCTATCAGGAAGTAAAGGGTCACTGGCCAAACTAACAGATGCGTTCCCTACATGACTAAAAATTAAATCTAAGTATATATTATGACTATTAGGTATTGTGATTAGCTGGCTAAGATTCAAAAAGGCAAAGTTCTCAGCAACTATTTCAGCATGACTTCTTGTCGGACAGTCTACTCGAAGTTGGTGTTCATCATTGCTCCATTCAGCAAGAGGTAAATTATAGTCCCCACAAAGCAAAAGGCTGGCAGTGGAGCAGTTATGGCATATTTCCTCAACAGCCTCAGATCTCACACTTCCTAAGAGCTCGAGATGGTATTTTAAGAGATATCTGACTGTGAAGATGAGGACAGTCAATATGACTATTAATCAACCTATATACAAAATACAAGTCGCAGAGTCTTCGTCTGTCCTCAAGTGATTGAAGACAGAGGATCTGCCGGACCCCATCAAGATCATCCGCTGCACCAAGCTTGTAAGCACAACAGCTCAAAAACTTACGCTGGACTCCCTCCAGTTGTGCTTTGTAGACATTGTAAAAAGGTGACCACACAATTGAAGCGTACTCCAAATGGGATCTAACCAGGGAACAGTACAGTAAGCGAAGTGAGCTCACCGACAGGTCTCTGCCAATTCTGAAAATGAACCCCAACATCTGATAAGCTTTACTCGTTACATAGGTACTTAATATGATCTCTAAAAGTGATTTCCGAATCAAGATAAATCCCCAAATCCTTAACCAAATCGACAACATTTAAATGATGACCATTAATTTTATAAGTAGTTTTAACATTTTTTTTCTTGTGTTTAAAAAAGCTAATGGAAAAGCACTTGTCAGCATTCAGGGACAATCCATTGATCTCCGACCAATCTGAAAAAGCTGCTAAAGAGCGCTGGAGCAATGTGGAATCGCTTTCATGATCAATAACTTTAAACATTTTGAGATCATCAGCATCAAGTAAGTGCTCACAGTCCACAAGATAACTATCAATGTCACAAAGAAACAGGCTGAACAATAGCGGAGCACAATGGCCACCCTGGGGCACACCTGAAGTAGCCTCAACTATACCAGATTCAAAGTTTCCAATCTTAACCCTCTGTGTGCGCCCCACCAACATACTCTGAAGCCACCTCACCGACCGCTCATCAAAGCCAATCGCTCTAAGCTTGGCAACGAGCAAATTATGATCCACCCTGTCAAACACCTTGACAACCTCTCTCCAAGGCGCTCAGCAGGACAGTCTCATAAGAAACCAAATTGGAAACGGTAGACTTACCGCTGACAAAACCGTGTTGACGCGAATCAATAAACCGCTTACACATTCAGCCCAATTGATCGTGCACAAGGTCGTCGAGCAACTTAGAGATAGCAGATTGTTTAGATATGCTCATATAATTACTTACCCATTCCCTCTCCCCACATTTAAAAATAGGTATTATAAAGCTCTCCTTCTAGATCCCCGGAAGCTCACCTTCAGCGAGTGACCCATTAAACAGCATCCATAGAGCCCTAGATTTGCTGTACCTAAGATTACTGAGTAAATACTCTGGAATACCGTCTGGAACAGATGACATTTTCAGTGGCAAGTGTGAGATTTTTTCAAAAACATCTGCCAAGCTTATGGCCTTAAGTCCAAAGTCAATACATTTGTCAATTTTATAATCAGGCATAATTGTGTCACTATTACTATACACTGTTGAGAAATACTCACAAAAAGATTAGCAATTCCCTGTCCAGTAGTGGCTATTTTGTTGTTGTAATACATACAGCTAGGTAGTTCATTGGACCTTCTCTGAGAATTTACAAATGACCAAAACATTTTTGGATTCTCAGAAATGCTATGCTCAGCTCTCTCCAAAAAGACTACATAGTCCCTCTGTGCCAAAATTTTCCATTGTGATCTGAGAATAGAGAACTGCTCATAGTGAAACTGAGATCCTGATTTACAAAATTCTTTATGTGCCTTTTTCTTGCCAATTATGCAACTTCTCAGTTCGGCACAAAAATAATTAGGAAAGTTTGAGCTTCTATACATTTTCAAAGGTACGAAATCGTTCAATGCCTCATTCAATATTTTGTAAAACAAACTAGTAGATTCATTTATGTTTCTGTTTGAGAAAATCATTTCCCATTGAATATTCACAAGATAATAAATTATTAAGAGATACAAAATCTGAGTTGCATAGCACTTATCAGACATTCATAAGCATTATGATGTACGCTCTACGCTATCAGGAAGTAAAGGGTCACTGGCCAAACTAACAGATGCGTTCCCTACATGACTAAAAATTAAATCTAAGTATATATTATGACTATTAGGTATTGTGATTAGCTGGCTATGATTCAAAAAGGCAAAGTTCTCAGCAACTATTTCAGCATGATTTCCTGTCGGACAGTCTACTCGAAGTTGGTGTTCATCATTGCTCCATTCAGCAAGAGGTAAATTATAGTCCCCACAAAGCAAAAGGCTGGCAGTGGAGTAGTCATGGCATATTTCCTCAACAGCCTCGCAATGATGAAAATATGTGCCTGCTTCTTTGTTCGGAGGTATATAAACTCCACCAACAACCAGATGAGAGGAGCCCCGCTTAACAAACACAAGGAGGTGTTCCACCAAATTATACATTGTTTTTATCATCCTAGGGCTCAAAGTCTTACGCACAAAAATAATAACTCCCCCTCCCCTCTTCTTCTCACTAGTTGTCTCGGTTCTGTCGCTACGAAATGCTGTGAAGCCCTTTACACAAACTTCAGCATCAGCCACTCTATCATTCAGCCAGCTTTCAGTTAGCACAATAATATCGTAATCACACAGAGATATTGACTGTTTCAAGTCCTTAATTTTCGTGTTCATGCCACTAACATTTTGATAATACACCTTCAATGGGGTTAGTGTTCGTTTTTTGAACGTGTACTTGTGGTTTGGCTTTGCAGTTAATTTAGCAATAAAAGGACTACCATTTTTGAATCGGATTGCTATATTCTCCTCACCATCACTCTTCCTGCGATACAATTCCTCATATAAAGACTTTATAACACTTCTCTGCATTATAGTGAGATCAGGTTTAATCTTACTCTCACTGATTATTGACTCCATTTTAAAGCACTGTGAGACAACCCGAATCAGAGAAAATCACCTTAATAGGCCTCGGATGGTCACCCGATCTACCCACACGCACGACTTTGTACTCTCCAACCTGCTGAACTTCCAGGGTGCTAAGCAGATTACTAACGTAAGATTTGTCGTGATTCACTCGCACTTTAACGTCCTTTGAAGAGTTCTCATCAACATTGAACACCATTAAATTTCTAGACCTTGTCGACCTCTCTTGTAATTCTGTAAACATATCAGCACTTTTGTCAGATAACGGGCCGGACGAGAGTAGACCTCTATCACCACCATCTCCCGCTCTGATTGAAGAGATTTCCTCCTGAAGCTC
>MU190550.1:0-18671 GCA_016904865.1 Pissodes strobi
GGGCAAAAATGTCCATGAGGTAGATCAAGGGATAGCTAAATCAAACCTTACAGTGATGTTCCCATTTTCCGCAAGTGGTGTTTTAACTCCCGCTATGGTTATATACCCATGCATACAAGAGACTTCCAGTTTGGGGTATTTTCACGAGCTGGCTGGAGAAAATCGGGGGTTTTTTATGAATACCTATATATTAAATATGTTTAATAAACATTTGACAGAAAATGAAGTTAGGGGATCAGTTATTCTTTTTGTAGACGGGCAGAAGACACATTTGATCTATGCAATAAGTAAAGTTTGTACCAGAGTGGAAATAAATTTAATTGCCTTATACCCAGCCCGCCGACGTATCATGTTTTAAGCCTTTGAAATCGAAGTGGAAACAATTTGGTATAGTTAGGTAAACAACAATTGGATCTACAATTCAAAGCGGCTTTAAAATATGTGTGTAACAGCAATAGCATTAATTACAACAAATGCCTGGAGAAACACAAACAGAAAATTAGACAGTACTTGGTCGAGATTGAGCTATGAAAATTTCGGTGAAATTGTAGGGCCAGCAAAATTGAACTGAAAACGCTACAGTACTACAAGGCACAAAAGTGTGTAATAGTTCGATTTTGCCAAGAGCAAACATTTTTAAAAGTTTATTTATATGCCGCATCTAGAAAAAAATGATGCTGTATTTTGCACGCATCGGTTTATTAATTCTAAATTTATTAATTTGATTTGCTTGTAAATGCCACTTTCCTAATATGAAAACTATATTTTAAGTATATATTAGCTATATATTTGTATTAGCTTTTAGAATCCGCTGTGACTATCTATGTTAGTTGATAAGCGAAAGCGATGTACCTTATTATTAAGATAACTTGGCTTGATTTGCATTATATTATCGTAAACAGCCAGCGAATCGATTTATATTTTTAAAGAATTCTGTTAGCCTGCAAATACGTTGCATTTGACTTATTGAACCATAATTTAATTTCAGGGTTTGAATGTTTTATTACCTTTTGAGAACCCTAGGTTGATGTTCCGGAGATCGTTTTTGGACCTCTGCTTTAAATGTATTTCTCGTTCTGTACGGCTGACCAGTTTTGTGAGGTTTATGCCAAATAATAGGGATGGGCTATCTATCGCGCGTTTGTCATTCTCGATTTAGATTATTGAAGGTTTATCATTCCTGTTAGAGCATTTCCTAGCATTTCTGGAAGAATGTAATTTTAGCTCACTATTCGTGGCTTCCGCCGTCATTTATCATCATAATAAGCGAGAATTAAGGCGTTTATTTTCTTAGAATTATTCCTTGTATCGAATCACGGCATGTTTTCGCCCATCACTACTTGTGGCGCAGCATCTAATCTCGAAGGCGAATTGACGAACGGAGTGGACGGGCTTTGCTAGTTTGACCGGAACGTAAGACGAACGCTTGCCAGGGCGGCTAGAAACTTCACGTTTTAAGTATTGTGATATAATACAACCCTTTTGATAGGGGATTTATCGTGTCGTTTCTGTTTGTATTTTAACACGACCGATTATTCGGGCTCTACATGCTGTACTAGGTAAGCATTTTCTCTGGATTTCTTTTTCTACGGCCTGTGAAGCAAGTGAACGCCATGAGGCTAAATTTTTTTTGTTTCCATTACTTATAGCGGCTTCCACGTTCGTCCCAAGACCGAGACCGTCGAATATCTCCTAGTCCACCCTCAAGTCCGAGTTTGAGGTAAATATCGCTACGGTTTTGCCTAAATTAATGAAATTGATTGCTTATCTGTGTTACCTTTTTTTTGTGCACATAACGCCAGTTGCTTTTCGCATAGGTTATCTTATCTACGCCATTTTATCTGATCCAAATTTTTATTTTAATGTAACTTCAATTTTGATCATATGGGGAAGTTTATATATTCTTTTTAGGAGTGATTCATACCTATCTTTTTATATTCAAGTTGTCTGAACCTTAATATCTCTTTTATTTGCTTTATTGCATTGCAAGTCCATGGTTTTTTTGTCTGGGAAAATTTGTTTTAAAAAGAAGATGTATCTATGGAGAAGGGGGGGGGGGTCTATGATTTGTATTAAAGTAAGGGGGCTTCATTTAATGCGTACTGGATTATTTCAGGGTTTTTCTGGTGGGCCAGAAGTTTAATTGAAGAACTACTTTTTCCGGAGGGCCAGTTTATCGAAGGTCCACAACTTTTTTTTCTGGAAAGCCAGAAGCGTCATTGAACGGCCTTAACTTGTGGTGCCCGCACTAGAGGCCATCGAGAGCCGTTTCTGGGCATCTATAGGCACTTCTACCAGAGTTCGACGACGGGATTTGGGTATAAGTTTTGTGTCTTATTGTTTCTTAGGTGGATACACCTAAGTAGTAGTATAATCTTCGTTTTCTTTTTTTCATATAAATCAAACATTGAACGCTAAGTTCTGAGGTACCTCATTGATTTTAATTAATTTAACTTTCATTTATTCACTGGATTATCGGACCAGTTAATCTGATTGCTTTGAGTTGTTTTCTCATTTCAATAAAGTCAAGCGCTGGCTGGATAATTTCATTCTTTTCATTCATTAGTCGGGAGATATAACCGCTCTGAATTTTATCTTCTTATCATATGTATCAAGCTAACCATAGTTTTAATCTAATCTGGTGCTTTTATTAACTCAAGTTTTTTTGATCTAATCATTGTGTCCGCTCATTGCGGCATATTATCACCATCAGTGTAGCTATTAGCGCACGCATACCTAGTTGTAAGAAGCTTAGCCTACGTCAAGTGATCACTTTGATAAGTGGTGTTTAGTGCATTTAGTGATAAGGCATATAGAACCGAGGTTTTCCAACTGAATTGGTCTCTGTACGTGCAATCTTCATATTGTACTCTGTTTATTTTATTAATTACTTTAACAGTCATTTAACATTCTTTTGTCTTTACTTAACCACATTTTAATTTAACCTTTTTCTCCAGATAGATTGTTGCTGTGTTTTTTTAAAAAAAGAGAGAACTTAGTAGCAAATATATTGTTCCTTAAATTTTTAGATCGTGTTTTCTTGATAGGTTAAGTTAGTTGATTATAGTGCCATAATTATTCTAATTTTCTTGAAAGTTTGAAATTAAGTACTAAGTACCGGTTAATTTTATGAGCGAATCTAGCCATTCGGTACAACACCAGCCGAGCTTTTTCCGTTTAGCTGGCTAGAACGGGTGGCGCTCAAACGACTCCACGACAAAGGTCGGGCTTGCAATACGTCTCTCCGGGGCTAGGTTCATTTTTTTTTTAATTAATTGGGAAAAAAAATCTTTGGGTTCAATCAGAAAAACGTTTTGCAAGTGTGGTGAAAACTTCTAAACATTTTTAAAAATATTTAAGGACATTGGCCCTGAAGACCAGTCACAAATAAAACACAACGATTCCATCATTACAGTTGATTATAACGATGAAAATATTTTACCTTCAAATAGAGGGTGTATTGAAGAGGAACTGGATAATAAGCCACATGAAATTATTGCTTTTCCCGAAAATAATATATTTTTCTTGAAAAGTTCGTCGAAAATTCTAGCAGAAAACCTTGCAGAAAATGAAATGTCCACAACTCATTTCAATGCCAAGACCCCTGAAAACGTTAACAGTAGTGCTGCGCAACAAGATAATGGTCATGAGCTTTCAACATTTGGTCTGACTGACATTTTATTGTTGACTAAAACATCCCACATGACAAACCGCTTTGTTATAGGTTTTAGTGGTTTTAAAAAATACAGTAAGAGGAATAAAGAATAAAGCAAGAAAAATAAAGAGAAAAACTTTAGCAAGTGAATGTAAAAAAAATCTTAACCGTGATTAAAACAGTGATAAGTTAGCCAAGCGCGTACGGGAGATAGTGAAGCTACACTGCTGCGGCTCTAGCTATCTCACTAGAAGAATCTTCCAAAAGAGGATATAATTCTTAACAAACTGACTGACATTGTATTGTTGACTCAAACATCCCACACGGTAAACCGCTTTGTTATAAGATCTAGTAGTTTTAAAAAAATACAGGCAGAGGAACAAAGAGTAAACCAAGAAAAAGAAAGAGAAAAACTTTAGCAAGTGAAACAAAAGAAAATCTTAACCGTGATTAAAACAGTGATAAGTTAGCCAAGTGCATACGGGAGATAGTGAAGCTACACTGCTGCGACTGGACTATCTCACAAGAAGAATCTTCTAAAATAGGATATAATTCTTAACAAAGGACTTTCTGTTATATGTTGTAATAATTTTTCAGTTTTAAATTTTTGGATGAAGTGCTTATCATTTTAAATACTTATTAATATTAATACCATGAAATACTATTATAAATGTAAGGCTTGTTCGGCTGTAGATACAAAATATTAATTCTGAATTTGAAAAAAAAATCCTCATTTGGCGTTACCTATCAAAGACAGGTTTTTCTATTTTGTAGTCGCTCCTACATGCTGTATTATACTCAGCACTTTAAGGCACTATAACGGTATAACTTTAAAAATCACTTGACTTAGCATTTAGGCAGATCTATCGTAGATTCGACTTTAGCACTTCTTAGGCGAGTATCCCCCAAGAAATACGTTCATGTGAACTGAACACCTTTGAGGATTAGGAAATAGTTAGAGCAGCAACTACGTCCCTGTGGACTGCAGTAAGTGAGCGGAATAGGTGAGAGACAAAAGCCTGCCGGACTGATGGTTCCCTTGACTATTTATATCATCAAATCTGCTGACTATTTTAACTTTAAGGTTCATAACTGCCTGCGCCGTCCCCGCGGGTTTTTTTATGATGTATGTTCAATGTCCATTCACTTAATATCTAAGTTCTAGTTCAAACTTAGGACAGGGTGGTATTTAATTACTAGTTTAAATGTTTCTAGTAGTTTCACAGTGGTGAATTGGGAATCCATTTTTATTAATCTGCTGTGTACAGTATGGTATTAGCTACTTTAACCTATTTTGTGTCGCTCATCATACTTTTCTTAAAATTAACTTTTCTGACGCTCGTCCGTAATATTAACTTTCTGATAATGTCAATTTTTCACATCTAGTCAATATTATTGTAGAGTAACTAAGGGGAAAATTTTGCTTTTAAACTTTAATGTCTCTTTCGTGTTTGCAGAAAAAATAGTATATTTAATTTGGAGTAGAACTAACTTGGACGGCTCCTCTCGCTGCGCTCGTTCCCATTTCCAGCTTCACAGGCTAACCACAAAAAGAAATACTTTTCGTTTCAAATAAGGCGATGTACAAGTCGAGATAATACTTGCGCTTGAGCCGTTTTCAGGAATGCTATTTCCAAAATTGATACAGTGGTGTATTGAATTATTTACCTGTTTAAGTAAATCTATTATTAATTTTCCTCCTTCAGTACACTTATAAGATATCTGAGCTGAGCTGAGATTAAGCAATCTAATGAAAAATGTACAACCAGGCTGAAGGGGAAAATTCGTCTCGAGGGTCAAATGCTCTTAGTCGACAGCACGACATAATTCTCTGACCTATTCTGGGTTGAGGATCGGCTTATCAGGGTTTATCTTGAGCGTTTATGGAAATTAGGATGGAAAATTCCTTGAAATGAGCTGCAGTAGGTTAATTACATATTCACTTCTAAATATAAGTATACGAGAAAGGGTACGCAACTCATTTACCGTTGGTAATATACTTATCTTTTAATTATATAGAAGATGCTTTTTAGAGCTCAATTTTCCCTTACCTACAACTTTGGTAAAAATGGTTTAAGTTAAAGATAACGATTGTTCATTCACTAAGGCGTGTGCTATTATTACAATTTTATTCAGTATTAAGTTAAAAATTATATATATTTTATTTTATTTTACGGCATTTCAGAACATCAATGCCAGTTCGAAAAGGACACTTTTTTATCATAAGCATAATCCTCGAAGTAGTTTAATTCTATGTACTCAAAATCAGGGAAATAAAGGAGGTAAATAACCATTTATTCCTTTTTCAGACACATGGGAAAATTATTTTATTACCTGCCATTCAGGTATTAACCTTTGTTGCGGTTATCTTTCAAATAGGCCGACTAGATTAAATTTCGTGCTTTCTCCAATTCTACATGAATGAGAACAAAACCCTTTATGCGTAACCCCGCTGAATCCAATTTCAGTAATTATATAAGGGACCGCTATTTTGAAATAACCCTTGATCTTCAAATTTCATGTTGTTTCCCAATCGAGTTTATTGAACAATTTCACGCTTAACAGGCAAATTCTTGTGTCATTTACATAAAGTGCCAAAATTAGTACATAATCACTTGTTTAGTGTTCCGTTGTTAATTTTCATCCAATCACGCCCTAATTAGGAGTAAATCCATAAAAATAATCTTTCTTGATGTTTCATTGGCAACTAGTTATATTTAAGCCAGTATTGTGGTAAATGAGGAGTGATATTTTCATTTTATTGTATATTACACGTCAATTCTAACGTTACTATTATTATTCAGAACAATTGCAAATTTAAATAGCACTTTCGGATTTTATAAGCAGTTTTAGGAGGAGTAACATATCATTACGAGCTTATCTAAGTCAAAATGTCCGACCGGATGACGTTAGTCTGCTGCGAAGAGATTACACAAGTTATCTCCTCAGGCATAGAAGCAGATATCCCAGTTACCGTCAAAAGGAAAGTCCTAGTTCAACAGAAGATGCGAAAGAGCTGTAGGTAGGAAACTGCAAGCCTACAAGTACTGCCAGCTAAATCAGACCGCTGAAAATCGAAATTATTTTGCGGAAGCGAGAAACGAATGGAAACGTGTAATTGATGAAACTAAGGACAAACACAATCAAAGGATCAGGAATAAGCTTTTGTAATGCCCAAGTGACACCAGGACTTTTTGGTCGGTAACAAAGGCAGTAAGTATTAACTTTACAAAAACGTCTCTCCAACCGTAAACAGACGATCGCGGCATCACGGCGGCTACAACCAAGGAAAAAGCAAACATGCTCGCCAAAGTGTTTTCATCGCATTCTACCTTAAACGTCCCCTCTTTCAACCATATCGAACATCAACTCTACCATGGCAGCAGTTTAGTTTCATCACCGTGATATTCGTAAAATCCTCAAAAAACTAGATACGCAAAAGACATCAGGACCGGACGGAATACCTGCCATCGTGTTAAGGAACTGCGCCAACGAACTAACACTCTTGTCACAAACTGTCATTGATCAGCTCCAGACTCTGTACTTTGGTGTTCTCCAGCCTGGGGAAGGACGATGGGATTTGATGTGCCATATCCCATGGCAACTCGGAATGGCGGGGGCGTCACTCCCCGTAATCAAACTCCTCTCACCAGTTTGACGTTCCTGCCAGCAGAACTAGAAGAAATTACCATTACCAACGATAGCGGAAGGTGGAATGAATTTATGGACGATGATGGGCGTTTGCTTTTATTCATATATCTTCAATAATTATAATTTATCCATTGAAGAGTCGCTATCGGGAAACTTTAACAACAACGAGAGTTATAAAAATCCATTCAGAATTTTTAAGTATTGATTGAATCTAAATCTATACCCGAAAATATCAATATTGTCACGGCTAGCAACCATCCGAATGTTTTTGTGCTACCCTTTTTGTCGCGTCTATGTATGAGTCATCGCCGGCCGCGAAGATTCAGGAACTGTGGAATTATCTCGATGCCCTGGTCGAGAATCATATAGAGTGGCCTCGCTTCTTCCGGAGTATTCGTGATAGCAGGCAGAAGAACATGCGAGGATAATTCTAAGCATTGCCAAAGAATAGATCAACGAGATGGAATTACTCCCATTAGGCAAATGAAATTTGAGGTTGTTCAGCAGTGGACCACAGAGCAACTTAAGAAGGATCAGCTTGAGGACAGTGAAATAGAACTATTGCTAAAAGCTAAAGAAGAACATCAACCAAGACCAAGCTGGAGACAGATATCAACTGAAGGATTTGCTTTTAAAACTCTGTGGGCTCAGTGGGCCTCCCTGGTGGTGGAAAACGGACTTCTTAAACGAGCATGGGAAAGCGCCGGTGGAAAAGTAGTGAAGACACAGTTAGTGGTACCACAAAGGAAGATGTCGGAAGAAGTTCATAATGGAAAGTCTGGTGCTCATCTCGGAGTGAACAAAACAATTGACAAGATCCGTGACAGATTTTACTGGGTCAACTATTGCCAGGATGTGAAATCGTGGTGTCGGCAGTGCTCAACCTGTGCCGTAAGTCAAGGACCCAAAACAAGATCTAGGGGAAAAATTAAACAGTAAAATGTGGGCCTACCGTTTGAACGTATCGCCAGTGACGTAGCTGGCCCGTTTCCAGAAACAAATAATGGTAACAAATACATTTTAGTGGCAATTGACTACTTCAGTAAATGGCCTGAAGTATTTGTCCCCGATCAAGAAGCTGTTACCATAGCAGAGATCCTCGTGAATAAACTATTCAGCAGATTTGGTATTCCGTTAGAGCTGCACTCAGATCAAGAACGCTACTTCGACTTTCCAGAAAGTCTGTGATTTACTCAACATCCATAAAACACGGACTACAGCTTACTTCCACAATAAGACGGCATGGTTGAGAGGTTTAACAAGACCATTGAAAAACATTTGTTCTAGGTCGTAGATGAATATCAGATGGATTGGGACCAATACATACCATTATTTTTGATAGCCTATCGATCAGCAGTTCATGACAGGACAGGACTAACACCAGCCATGGTTTAATTTGGAGGAGACCTCCGTTTACCCTGTGTCCTATTATTCGGAACGCCAGACAACCAGGATATGAAATTTAAAGACTACGCGGACTCCCTTGGGCCAAAGGTACTATACATCCATGAATTAGTCAGAGAAAACACGGAGAAAGCCAGTACCCGAATGAAGACACGATATGTTCTCAAAGCTAATTCTATGGGATTTCAGATGAACGATAAAGTCTGCTTATATAATCCGCAAAGGAAGAAAGGAAGATCTCCCAAGCTAATGCCAGGATGGGAAGGGTCTTCAAAAGAGTTAATGACGTAGTGTATAGGATTCAGCGGCGTAGCCCCGGAAGCAAACTGAAAATTGTCCACCTCGACAGGCTCAAAGCATATCACAGACATGAAGTAGCTGATCGGGACGATCAGGTTAAAGAGGGAGGCAATGTTACGGCTAGCAACTATCCGAATGTTTTTGTGCTACCCTATAGAACCAGCCTTGTCGCGTCTATGTATGAGTCATCGTCGGCCGCGAAGATTCAGGAACTGTGGAATTATCTCGATGCCCTGGTCGAGTATTCGTGATAGATTTTAGATTGTATAATATAAGTAGCAGGCAGAATGCGTGTTGAGTTAGTTAATCATTGAGTGTTGAATTCTAAAGAGCTATTAGTTGTAAAGTTATAAGAGTAGTTTAGTGTGTTTAATTGTATACCGTGGTAGAGAATAAAGAGAGTATTAGTTTAAAATAATAAAAGTTGTAATTTTGTCAGAACCCACGGGAAAAACGTAACAATATATTGTGTGAAATTCGTGACGCCACGCCTTGGATGGCGTGCGGGTTATGTAGCTAAGATTAGGGATCGATCTACGTCAGATGAGAAGCAGTAATAATGAAGGCAATCTATAACAATGTCTATTAGTCAAAGACTTAATTAATTCACACTGTACCCGATTACTAAAACACGCATGTTCTTTCAGTTGAGGTATGGTTTGAATTGTTTATAGACCTTGGTCCCTCTTTTACAATAAATTTCTATAAGACCAGTGTTATGTTATAATTTATGGTTAGTATTGGTTATTTCAGTAGGTAATTATTCAAGTGTTCTTAGTTTATCTTAAATCCTCTCAGCACTTTAAGGCACTGTAACTATTTAGCTTTAAAAATCACTTGACTTAGAATTTTAACAGATCTATCGTTGATTTGACTTTAGTACCTTAGACGGCTATCCACCAAGAAACTACGCTTCTGTGAGCCGCAACTTTTGAGTTGGGTTTGAGGATATCGTCAGGACAACCAGATCCCGGCGCTGCTGCAGCGTGACGGAGGACTCCTTAGCACGCCGCTGATGGACCTTTTCAGGGCCTCTATCGCACACGGGTATGTGTCGGAGCCCTGGAGGCACAGCAGAGTGGTGTTCATTCCCAAGGCGGGAAGGACCGACTACACCGATACGAAATCGTATCGACCTATTTGTCTCACCAGCTTCTTGATCAAAACACTAGAGAGGCTGGTGGACCGATACCTTAGGGAGTGGGTGGCTCTAAGGGCCCCTCTGAGTCCAGAACATCACGCATATCGAACAGGCAGGTCGGTGGACTCGGCTCTTCACCACCCGGTATCCAGACTGGAGGAGGGGCTGGTGGGCGAACGGCCATCGGTGTGCGTGTTTGCGGATATTGAAGGAGCCTTCAATAACATAGCCATGGGTTCGATCTGCCGATCGGTGGAGCGAACAGGGGTGGGTCCGGTCATAAGGAGCTGGATCCGCTCTATGCTCACCGAGCGGAGGGTCGAGGCTAGGCTGGAAGATGAGGTGGTTAGGGTTGAGTCATCGCGGGGATGTCCTCAGGCGGGTGGGGGGTTATCCCCCTCCTGTGGTGTCTAGTGGTGAACGAGATCCTACGCATCCTGAGAATAGAGCATGGGGTCTATGTACAGACCTATGCAGACGACGCGACGTTGTGATTATGGCACAAGGTACTGAGGTGGGAATATTGCAGAGGCTTCTGGATGAAGCACTGACAAGGTTCTCACAGTTGTGTAGGGATAACGAACTCAGAGCGAATCCCAACAAGGTAGAGATGGTCATCTTTACCAGGAAAAGGAAGCTGGAGATCTCTCCCAACATCACGTTGGAAGGGACCGCTCTTGTGGTTAAGTAATGCGTCAAGTATCTGGGTGTCTGGTTGGACTCCAAACTGACCTTTCAGGAATACATTCGGCTCAAGACCGCGGCGGCGCTCAGTGCCCTGTGGGCTTGCCGTAGGGCGCTGTGAGGGAGCTGGGGACTTGGGCTGAAAACTATGTTATGGATCTATAGGACGATGATAGCTCCGATGCTCATGCGACTTGCATGCCTCTGCATCACCGGGGCTATGAGGACGGCGCCCACGAGGGCCCTGGAGGTGCTGGTGGAGTTGCCCTCGTTGGCGGACCGGGTGAGGCACGAGGCAGCCAGAGCGGCCATGAGATTGGCTGATGCGGGGATGTGGAGTGACAACGGCTCCTGCCAGGGCCATTGTGGTCTATGGCGGGGTTGTCTGGGGACCTAGCCATTCTTCCTCTTCCCTACAAAGGAGGATTGGACGGAGGGAATGACGGGAACCTAGGAAGGGCTAGTCTGGTTCACAGACGGGTCCAGAATGGGAACACTGTCCGGAGCTGGTGCGTACTATGAGGCCCTGGGGCGGGAACTATCCACCATACTGGGCGAGCACATTACAATTTTCCAAGCGGACATTTTTGCGATCATGATGGGGGTCTGGGAGTCGTTAAGGCTCAATGGCGGTGGCGGGAGGATTTTAATAGAAGTTTTTCATATTATGATCATAATCATAAATCATCAATCTCAACACAGCACAGCGATAATTTTAGGCGGATGCAAATAAAAAAAACGGCACCTCTTTAGAGCGAGCGGTTTTTAAAACGTTGTTGTCAGATTTAGAGTTAACGATGCAAAAGAGAAGTTTTATTCCAAAATACCCCACAGTTCCAGGTAATCCCACTCTATGGTAATTAATGCGTGAATAATTACATAAGAATTTGGTAATATACTAAACATGGTTTAGATAACTATTATTGCCTTTGCATCTTAAGTCAACGTGCAGACATAATAGTGTATGTCCAAACTAAACCACGGTTTAATAAATTATTAATATTATAATTATAATAAAATTAAAATGAAGTTGTAGGGTTATTGAGAGTATACCGCCCTTGATTCTTGAAACGTACTGTGGAGCACAACTGTTAAAATGTTGTTCCATTAGTAAAAAAAGCGATGTATATTGCTTGCCCATTGGATGAATAATCGCTATCTACAGTGACTGCTTCAAAAGGTTACGGATGCTAACACTTATAACAAACAGATTCCTAAACATCATGTGCAGCAGAACGTAATGTTATGAAAACAGTTTTGCTGGGCGAGAAAACTACATTTAGACAACCGCATGTCTGTATTTAAGTATATCGATTATGCTAAGGTGAAGTAAAATATAGACAATAACGGAATCTGAATAATGCCAATAATAGCCTGCTGAAATTTGTTTCTTCTTCGACAGCAAGGCCGCATTCATGGCGCTGAAGTCGGTCCGCACGCGCTCTTTGTTGGTAAGGGAGTGTAGAAGCTGGCTGATTGACCAAAGCTTAAAAAGGTTACGCTGGTCTGGCTAACGGGACACTCGAGTGTACCGGGAAACGAGGCCGCTGATGCCTTAGCCAGAGAAGGCTTCGCACGCAGATACTTGGGGCCTGATCCCTGTGTGGGGATCGCCCAGAGTGTTCGCGAAAGAGCTTTGGAGGCCTGGATGGAGGGTCGGGCGGAGAATATATGGCGGACGGCTCCGGGGATGAGACAGACGAGGCTTATGATACATGGGCCCGCGAAGAGTCTCGCCAGGGCTGTTGTGCCTACCTAGGAACGAGTGCAGGGCCCTGGTAAGATTCTACACAGGGCACTGTAGGCTTAGACGGCACCTGACCATGCTAAGATTTGTAGAGGAGGGGGAGTGTAGATGATGTAGGACGACGAGACCCCATACCATCTACTTACGAATTCCCCGCCTTCGCGTGGGCAAGATTCAGAATCTTTGGTGTGACGTCGATCGAGCCAGATTCAGTGCGTCGTGTTAGTCTGAAGAAGATGCGGGCTTTTTAAAGGAGGACCGGCAGCCTGGAGGTTCTCT
This sequence comes from Pissodes strobi, assembly GCA_016904865.1. Lineage (NCBI taxonomy): Eukaryota > Metazoa > Arthropoda > Insecta > Coleoptera > Curculionidae > Pissodes > Pissodes strobi. Next base: position 12,862 of record MU190550.1, read on the forward strand.
AATGCGGGCTGGGGGCACAACGGGCCCAATTGGTGGCCTAAGTGCAAGGCTCGCTAGGGGCCACCCCTTCTGATACTGATACTGATACTGAGGACAACCAGAGCCACGTTCCTCTGAACTGGGAGCAATAGTTAGAGTGGATAGGCGAGAGAAAAAAAGCCTGGCGGGCTGATGGTCCGCTTGACGCTTTGTCATCAAATTTGCTGACCATTCAAATTTTAAGATACATAATACCTGCGCTGATCGCTTGCGTTTTTTATAGTTTGTCTTGAATGTTTACATAATATTTTCCAAGTTGAAGTTCAAACTTAGGACAGTTCACAATATTTTTGTGTTATTTATCTTAATGATATTGATGATCGTGAGCATCGTCTTAATTGTCATTACCATCCGTGCAACAACTCGAATTAATCTCAGGTTGCAGTATTGTAATTACTGAGAAATTCCTCAATGACTGTTGATTTTCAGTTTGTCAGGACAATCTTTTGGCGGCCTTGTTTAAGCTGTCTCCAACTCGATATATCTATCTTCTAATGATTTGTTTTCATACTCAAACGCATTACATCTAGATCCAGATCCATTATTCAGAAAAAAATAGGGCTCTTAGGTAACAGTTTGTTCTCCGATATATTTTTGACCACGTTCTATATGATATTCAAAGCTCTCATTTTTACGAAATTCAAACATTGATTTATATTTCGAACAAACGACCGCCTGCGACTTTTCAACGAGGTTCTCGTTATTGGATATTCAACTCTGATCCGTGTCCTTAAATTTGTAACTGCTGTTGCCCTTTGATTTGTCATAGATTCAAGTGCCTTTTATTATTTAGTCCGGCTGCTTATATAAGGAAAACGATTATAGATAGAAATTGACACTTATTTTTTATTTTTTATTTTCATAAAAATATCAGGCTTTAAATAATTGTATTGTTATGAAAAAGTCTCTGAAAGACCTTTCTACTCACTTGTATATGCATGGTATGTATAATTATGTATATAGAGAATTTCCAATTGCTTTAACAGATAACTAATTAAGGACAAAGATGAACAAATATTTTTTAATGCGTAGCCACGAAAATATTTTTCCAACTTTAATAAAACTTTTTAAGAGTTAATTTCTATCTCAAAAGCTAATTTGTCGGCCCTTGAGTTTAAATAAATTGCACCCTTTGCGGATTCCAGGTACATAAGCTACTTATTAGTTTTCCAACTCTGGGTTGCTCCATAGAGGCAGGCACTGAACTGAGCTTAATCTAGAAACTTTTTAGTTATTAGCTTAATTTTAAATCTAATTATTTTTTGGTTAGGGGTCACCTTAACTGATGCAGTTTTTCGAAGGGACGTATTGTATTTTTGGATACAAAGAATTGAAAAACAAAAGTTTGAATACAATATAGTTATTTGTGCAACCAGTTGGGATAAGCACTTTTTTTCATAAGGAAGGGATTACGAAAAATGTTGTTTCCCAACGTGTTTTACACAATATTTTTTCTAATAATTTTGAAAATAATGCGATTCTTTTCAATTATAGTTAAAAATGTGAAAAAACCGTCCCACCTAATTATTTCTTCGCGTAGTGAGTTCTGAGATGTTTATTTGTTACTTCGTTGCTACGGAAGCAAATAATATTTATTCTATATATGTACTATTAATTAAACTGAAAGTCACTGTAAATTCATAGGTTTCCTAGAAGCGTGGTTGTGTTATCTTATTTTATTTTTGTATACATTCCCATTTTTCCTTTTTAATATACTGCGCCATTTTGCATGATATACGAGTTCTGCTCTGTTTGGCACGCTGGCCGTTCGCTACGAAGTTCAACATGATGTATTACTGATGAGTTTAGTAGCATATGAGTCAATATATCTATTTTACCAGTTTTAATTAAATTGTGTAATTCATACAACACAATTAGATCATTTATTTAGTTTGGAATGTAAACGATTGAAGCTATTGGAAATTTAGCTAGAAAGTTGGGCAATTTTATGGATTTATCTGAAAACAAAATTTATTAGCGCAATCAGTACAAAAGCATTTCAGAATTTGTTAAAGGACGTATGGGTCTCAAAACAACTTCAAGAGCTTCAACCGATTGTGCACATGTGTCTATGCAATAACATCTCTGAATCGACTATAACCCTTTAATGGTTCCACTAACCATACGGTTACAATTAATTTCGTAACCCTTAAACGTTGATTCTGGAAAAGTGCATATTTTATTTTCAACAATTTAAATTTATATATTTTCATTTTGATGGAACGCCTTAAGAAAAAAATAGTCTTGGTTTGGCCGGATAGAGGTATCGAGGTAATACGACCACATGGTGGAGACGTAGCTTCGCAGGAAATGCCGGTGGATTTCATGTCTGCAAATCTACTAGAAGTAAGACCTACCTTTTTTTCTAACTAATGACCTATTATTGTCCCTATTATCGTTATTTACCGTTTGGGTTAATGAATTTACCGTTAAGCGACTATAGGTCGTCTGCTTACATATATCGTAACTAATATCGTTATTTGTATCTTACTGTTAAACGACTGTTGTAGGTTGCTTGCTTTCATACATCATACCTTTTATCGTTATAATCTTGAATAATGAACTTGCTGTTAAACGACTGTAGGTAGTTTGCTTTCTATATCGTATCTATTATCGTTATTTCTCGTTTTCGCTGATCATACCATTTTTGCTTATCGAACTTACCGTGTATCATATCTATTTTTGTCTCTTATCATAATTGCTTTAGATATATTTGTTTTCGTCATTATCCTATCTGATATTGTCTCGAGTAGAGAAGTCATTTTGCTAATGTCATAATAATTAATTGATTGCTCACTCCGCGTTTGGGATAGGACTTGTTTGGTGTTCCAAGTGTCTGAGCACTGCGGTTTTTAAGCACGATCGCTAGATCATACTCACTTGCTATAGTACTGCCTTTTACATTAATTGTAATCAGTAAAGGCCGACACAAGTTTAATACTTGAATTGGAATTGTCTAGTCTCCGGGGATGGAACCCCGGTTACTGACCCTATCATCGGCGACTACACGGGAGACGAGGACACTATGTCTAACATATCTGTTGGGGAAACACCCCAGCAAGTGTATTAACTTTCGTTTTTCACCGTATAGTTTGGTGATAACACCCTGTATATATGTAGTATAAATGAGCCATAATTAATGCACGAATATATTTATTTAACCCCAGGTAAACTGAAATGTATGCATTTAAATCAGCACATTTCAGTTCTTAGTACGATCCCTTAGTCCGAACCTGGTTTGCTGGTATCATAGGATCCGTCATATGCAATCATCCCCGCTAAGCAAAATGACATTTCGCCAAACAAATCGTTATTAATCGCTCTAAATTTAATATATCCATGTCTCCGTCAGTGTTCTGTAAACAGCAGTGTGTCAAAGAAAGAAAGAAGATGCTTTTACCCTCTCAAATGAAACCGACGCGGATTTTCCGCCCCACTTTATTTGGTCTTGTTGCCTAGCGATAGAAAAATATATTTCAGTGCTTGGCAAACACTCAACCGTGATGCATCGGTCCAGTCATCGCTCCGCATAAAGTTAGCGCCAGAAACAACTGCCCCCGTCGCAGCCCTGTTTGAAGCCAACATTTAGTTTTTTATTAGTTTAAAGTGCCTTGCTAACACTCAAGCGTGCTAGATTGGCCCAGTCACCGCTCTCTAGCCAGTGCAGTTCCAACTTTCTCTCGAATGACAACGAAAGTGCTCGTTCCCGTTTTCGCGCCAAGGTCACACCCTTTTTGGCAATTTCTCCATTTGTATGCACAGATATTAGAAAATATCTAGTGTACCTCTGTTATCTTTGTTCAAGTTGGACAAAGACTTCTTTTGGGCGTTTTTACGCAATTCCTTAAAGCCAGAAACGACGCGACGTAGCGTTTTGGCTTACCTGTAGTTGAAGAGAAGCAATAAAATGGCGGGACGAAATTTGTAGCTCAAATCTTGCCTGTACTATTCAAACTAAGGATTTGAAGTCAGATCCCTGCCTGGTTGGAGGGAAGTAGATGAAAGAGTAGATCAAGGTATTTCGTGAGAATGGAGCAGTTAGTAGTTAAATATAGAAAAGTTATTAAATTCAGGAAAGACACTGTTTTATTCTTAAATATAAATTTCCTTAAAGATCTGTAAAAGTAACCTGTTTTGCATATTTAATTTTATGTGTGAATGATTGAATGCATGGAAGTAGCTTAGAAATGATATATAAATTGTAGATATTCACCATATTAAATTCAAATACAATTTACACCTGCATTAATAAAGTACTTAGTTAATATACCTACCTAGTTTCAATTCACAACTTATGTCTAAAACCCCCACCACCCTATTTAATACAGTCCACTAAAATTAATTGTAGTTAATTATAAAGTAAATTGCTACCCTTACCTTTGTGGTCATAATAAGTTAAAAATTTAATTTGTTTGTACCGACCAATACCTATGGAGTCAAACTACGACCGGAAACTTTCCGAAGTAACCATCAGAAAAATTAGAAATCGCTGCAATAATTACGCAGAAGTCTGCATCCAGTACCGACTGTACTCTGAAAAGCTTAAAGAAATCAATGAATTGAACCATAACGAGACATGTAAACTTGTTTCAAAGATACGGCAGCATTTCCGGGATACCCACCCAACCGGAATTAAGCGACAAGCCACAGCTAAGGTGGACACGGACAACAAAAAAGCCAGCACCCAAGGTGCTGAAGCTTCAAAAAACTCAAGGTCACCGTGACTGAAAAACAACAGTCACAAAAAATGCCTGATACAGTTGTTGCCAAGGCATCAGCTACACCGGCCGAAAGCCAAGAAGGCGGGCCCAGTTTTCTGGCTCCGCCTCCTCCTCCGAGTTCTGCTCTCCTGATAGCAGGAAGTGAAAAGGACGCTTTTAAGACGTCGTTCAAGCAAATCCCGGTGGCCACCGATAACCAATATCAACCCTGCCAAGACATGAACACTGAGGACGAGGACACGGTAAGCGTAGCCTCAACCTCTGCCTTCGCAAGTACTTAAACAGGAAGGGTAAAGCTCCCCTAAAACCCAAGCACAAGCGCCGCCACCGGTAGTAATAAAGGGCAGGCCATCGGACCATAGGCAACTAAGGGACGACCTTAAGGCCATGCGTATTAATCGATACCAATTAAAATACACTAAAAACTCCGTAATAATTTATTGCGAAAATGCAAATGACGCATATACTTAAACGCACCCTTGACCAAGAAAGAACCGAATACCACACGTATGCTGAGACGCAGGAGAAAACACGGGCATTTGTGCTCCGCGGGCTGGATGGTGACATCAAACCTCAAGAAATCGCCGAAACCTTAAGCGACGAATACAACATCACGCCATAGAATACCTTTAAAATGAGAAAAACTCGAATTCCGATGTACCTAGTTATCCTCGGCACTAATTTCACGGTTCAAAAGCTTAGTCAAGAAGTAAAAACTATAATTTGCCAATTGGCAACGCAAACAAACTTAAAAAAAGGCTTTTCTTAGAAATGGCTATCATCTCACAGGAACCTAATGGCATCAACAAAAGGACAGATATTAACCATTTGAGGGAAATTTATTCCTATCTCCTCCTTTTAGATCAAAAGAATCACCCAAATATAACAAACTCAGTTAATATCTCAATGTTTTAATACTATGACGTCATAGGGGTTTCGGTTTTTTCCTGGTTATGACTTTTACTTTGCTCTACTTTTTCGGTTCTGCTCTGAACCTGACAGATGTCACACTTCAAGAGAGAGAGAAAGAGAGAGAGAAAGAGAGAGAGA
>MU190550.1:18771-42033 GCA_016904865.1 Pissodes strobi
CCGGCAAAAATAATTATCAAAGAAAAGTATGGTCATTTTAGATGATATACAGATTTTGCTAATGCTATTAGAGTTCCAGCCTCCACACCAAGCTCACTCTAAATTGGGAGATTTCGCTTATGGTGCCCCTGAGTACTTTGAAAGTATTTCACCCTTGATACGGAAAAAATCCAAAATATGTCCTGAAACGCTTGGCAAAAATGTGTATGCAAATTTTGCTGGGGTTTGTTTTGGACATACTGTCGAAGTTTTCTTGCCAGGGAACTATTATAGGACAACATGGGCTTATCAGTCGGTTATTGATATTCATTATGAAATTTTCCAAAATTATTTCGAAGTTTTTCAATGAAAGGCGGACTTTGAAATATCGATCTAGATTACTTTTGAAAGGTTATTATTATTGGTTAAAGTGGATACGTGTGTCAGCGGTCCAATAATCTTCATTTGAGGGAAGATTTTTATCCCCTTAAGCAACATTTTTAACATGAAGTCTGTCAGTTCTCTTGCATTTGTAGCAATACATGCATGTGTTACCTGAATACTATACAGATTGTTTTGTTCAATAATGCCGCCAATAATATTGAGTGAAAAAAGTTTTGTAAAATATTCAAGAAGAGTCGCTAGCTCATCACAACTAAAATATGTGCATTTAGGTAGATATTTCTTTGGTCAGTTGAAAGCTGTAGGTATATGTTTTTTTCTCGGCTTCTCATAAGTTCATCCGAATGATCATTTTGCTCATTTTCGGAATCGAATTATGGAAATTATCTGAAATCAAAAAATCTAGTATGGCCGCAAATATATTTTGTTATTTTTCCTATTACCTGATCTCACATTCCGCTTATCTATTTTTTTTCTCGGAGCACCTTTAGCGTCATACCATCTTCCTCACTTTAATCATTTTCCAGATCAAAAAATAAATCATTGCAACTTTTTGTAATCCTTCCATTCAGTTGCTTGGAGGTCATAACCTCCTCAAGACTTCGTTTTCGGTCGAGTCAACACGCGTTTTTCAGCGGCTCCTCTGTCGCCATTGGGTGAGCACGTGGTTATCGTTCAGTGACCGTTGTTTCTCGCCGAGCAGAAATCGGGTGTCCCAGAAAGAATCCACGCCGATATCCAGGCCGGGGGAACCGGATGTTCCCGTGGGATCCTTTTTGCCTGTGCCTGCAAATATTCAGCTTACAACTACCATTTGTATTTTTGTGTGATAGTCGAAGCCTACAAGAGAGCGCATGCTCGACATCTTGAGGGTCCAAAAATATAGTTCCTCCGATTCACCAAGGGTGTAACTTATCTGGGAGGGTCGCCCCAGCTCTAGCTACGCCCCGACGGGGGACCTTACTAACAAGAACCGCATCATATATCAGAACAATCTGAAACCCACGGGGTGCTGGCAATGTAACCAAATGGACACACATGATATCTAAGTTCAGCCACATGAAAACTATGATAGTATATTTAAAGTGAATGAACAAAACAGGTTGCATGCCTATTGCCTTCCCTAGCATCGAATGCCAAAAACACGATAGTTTGCGCAGCATATTTATCGCAAAGTATGAAACTTTCCGATCATATCGCATAAGCTCACAAACCAACTGCAACAGGTCTAAACACAAGGGAAATGAAATGCCTGATTAAGTTCGCAAGCAAAATTTTTTAAAAATCCTAACGTTTGCGTCAGTAAAAACAGCGTTTTTATATTCAGTTTCTGTTTTTCTTAACGTATAACTCATAAATAATTAGAGCCTACATTTCCATGAACAGTAGAGTAGCTTACTGAATTAATTATATCTCGGTCTCAACAATACCTTTGAACAAATGGTAGGTCATTTTTAACACTTAACCCCGGATTTTATAAAGTACGTGTTTCGACCCTAATGCATAATGTATAAAAGCCGAAATCAGCCTCTGGCTTTTGCCCTAAAGAAAGTTAATGACTCAAAAAATTGTATCAACTACAGTCAATTTGCATAGTCTGAGAACTAGCAAATTGGGTTTCAGGGAAATTTACTTATAAGATTATCTGTCTTTTAGAGCAATACATTGGGGAGTTTGCCTTTAATCGAAATATTTAATACCTCCATGTTTTGTTGTTGTAGAAAGTTTTATGCTTTTAGAGATTTTTAGTTCTGAGGTTTGCTTTGTGACTTTTACTGTCAAGTCTGAGGCCCGAGGCAGTGATAAAAAATAATGTGATGGATTTGTATCTAGAAAGTCGCTATTTTACCGATGGAAGAATCTATGATAAATTGTCAAAGTTCGGGAAAGAATAATTTTCAAAGTAGAATCTGTCAAGTAGTTCAAGTGCAGTGTGAACTTAATACAAAAACCAACCTTAAATTAAACACAACACAACTCTTAAGAAAAACTATATTTATAAAACAGTGATCAAAGACCTATAAACAATCCAAAAAATATACATCAATCGGGTATAAAATAATCTTATTAAGTTTCTGACCAATAAACATTGTTAATGTTTTCACATTGTTATTGTTTTTAACGAAAGTGCTTTCTTTATCATCTCTTCTCACCTGACGAGATCGATCCTAATTCTAAGCTATATTCCTGCACGCTAACCAAGGCGTGGCGTCACGGAAAACCTAAACGTGACAATATTCACAGCCAAATTAGTACAGGCAACTAAAATCGGTCAAAGAAAATACTTATCGCCTTATGGGGAGTGTAGAAGCTGGCTGATTGAACTTGCATAGCGAAAAAAGGTTACGCTGGTGTGGGTACCGGGACATTCGGGTGTACCGGGAAACGAGACTGCCGATGCCTTAGCCAGAGAAGGCTCCGCACGCGGATACTTGGGGCCTGACCCCTGTGTGGGGATCTCTCAGTGTGTCCGCGAAGGAGCTTTGGAGGCCTGGATGGAGGGTCGGGCGGAGGAGGTATGGCGGACGGCTCCGGGGATGAGACAGACGAGGCTCATGATACATGGGCCTGCGAAGAGTCTCGCCAAGGGGCTGTTGTGCCTACCTAGGAAGGAGTGCAGGGCCCTGGTAGGATTCTACACAGGGCACTGTAGGCTTAGACGGTACCTGAACCTGCTGAGAATTGCAGAGGAGGCGGAGTGTAGATGGTGCATGGAGGACGACGAGACCCCATACCATCTACTTACGGAATGTCCCGCTTTTGCGTGGGCAAGATTCAGAATCTTTGGCGTGACGTCGATCGAGCCAGATTCAGTGTGTCGTGTTAGTCTGAAGGAGATGCGGGCTTTCTTAAGGAGGACCGGCATCCTGGAGGTTCTCTAATGCGGGCTGGGGGCACAACGGGTCCAATTGGTGGCCTAAGTGCAAGGCCCGCTAGGGGCCACCCCTTCCATACTGATACTGATACTGATAGGTCCTTTTCCATCTTATTAGCTTCGCCTCCCCTTGAGTTACTGAGTAAAATATTTTTTTTCTTCAGACGTCAGTAAATCCGTCATTACTCGACTGTGTAGGCGACAGTGAAGTTTCGTTTTTCCTCCGCCGGAGCTTTACTTTTCACTTTTCCGCCGGCGGAGGTAAAAGTGTTATCATAGCAACATAGATACAATACAAACAAACATCAAAATAAGCGTCAACAACTCAAGAGTTATTAAACTAAAATTTGTATTTATCACTCAATGTGTGACTGCATTTCTAAAAATCACTAATTTAGGAACAAATTGGTTATTATTTAATCGAATTTACTCAATAACTGCTTATCAATACGGAATTAAAACGCAATCGAAGACGCAATTTTAAAAATATAATTATTGTTGACAGTGTCCACTGACAGCTTTATGTTACATTACTATAGCAGCAACCTGAGCCTATTCACCGACACCGCACCGGTCTAAGCCGCCTTGCGAACCCACTTATCTTTAATAATAATTATTATTACTATTAAAAAGAGACTTTTTGCATTAATTTGTCGACATTTGAAGAAAAAACAGCATATTTTATTTGGAGGAAAAGTTACTTTTCATGGCTTGCTCTCTATTACCAGCCTCACTCCGTTCGGCTGTTAAACACGAGCGCGCCATGAAAAGTATTACTTTTCCTCCATATAAAATAATATACTATTACATATAAATAAGGTGGGCAAATGTACGGCACCAAAATTCAGAACATAGGTCTTTTGGATTTTTCATTGACACAACTTTTTCGGCTGTATTTTTCTTATATCCTCCGGGTTTAGCACGCCTCTCATTCTAGCCAACGCTGGATGGTCGACAGGAACAAACTGAAAACTCTAGCTAATGACAAACGAATTATATTTAATGGCCGGAATGAAAATTAGTGAATGTCCTTTTAAATTTTATTATTAATAGCTGCACATAATGCTCTGTTTCGAGATGCATAAGAGACTACTGCTACAATATAACTGTGAATGATGCTTAATTTTCCTTAAAATGTTTGTCTGAATGTATCATCAGCTTTTTCTGACAGAGATAGAGAGGAACTCCAACTACAGCACTGGAAGTCTTGCTAAATCTATCTCTATTACATATGCTCATACAAGGGAACGTAAGAATGGCACGATACCGGCTCAATCAAGGCAACAAGCCCATCATTGAATGGGAAAGGCCCACAAGCTGGAAACTAGAGGACAGCGAACAACCCCCTCCTATGGGTTTGATAGACCCTTCTCAATAGCAATTGTAGGCAGAGAAGAATGGACGGGGGCGAAGAATGGAAGGAGGGCCTCCTATAAAAGCAGACCAAGCATGGTATAGCGACGGGTCTAAGACCAATAAGGGGTGGGAGCGGGGGTTCACGGACCAAGGTAAAATATCTTCATAAACATGGACAGTCAAGCCACAGTGTCCCAAGCAGAGGTCGCGGCAATTCAACACTGCACCATGGAGATAGAGAAATTGAGCATTAGAAAAAGGAGGGTAGTCATATAATCCGATAGTCTGGCCGCCTTAAAAGCAGTTAGTGCACACAAGGTCAGATCTAGACTAGTTAAAGGCTGCATAAGTCCCCTTGAAAAGGTCAGTCGTTACAACATACTCACCATTGCGTGGGTTCCGGGACATGAAGGCCATCAAGGCAACGAAGAAGCCGATAAACTTGCAAAATGGGGCACAAGTAAGGCTACGTTGGGACCTGAGCCCAACTGCGGGATAGCAGGAAGAGTCTTCAAAACAGCAGTTAAAAGCTGAATAGATAAACAATCACTTAACTGGTGGTCATAAACACCGTGACAAGTACTGGCCAAAGAGTTCATAAAACGCAGCTTCCCAAAATTCACGGCAGTTCTGATTAAGAGGAGTCGCAAGACGTTAAGAATATTAGTGGGTCATCTGACGGGGCACTGTAGAATGAACAGACACATGGAAAATACGGCCTGGCAGATAATAGCCGTTGCAGATTCTGTCAGGAGGAGGTGGAAACTACAAAACAAGTGTGGTCACACTCGTGTGAGGCTCTCTGCAAGCTCAGGTATGCAAGGCTAGGAGAGACCAAACCTGGACCTGCAAAGTACATAGAAGAGCCAATACTCCATTTGTGGAGTCTGATTATGAAGACCAGAGGTCCTCTAAGTATGGTTCGGAATGCTATAATAAACCTGCATAAGTTGCAGGAGGCGAGTACCAGCGTCAACTCCCTTCAATTCTATTCTATTCTATGATCAGCTTTTTTTGGCCATTTCCTGTTGAGAGGCAATTTTATTTGTTGCCTCAACCTCACAGTCCGTGCGGTTTTTGCTGATTATCACACCTAGAATGTAATCAATTTGATAACTACTTGCGGCTGAAAATGATTGTATTACTTGGAGTTTATCTGTATCATTTTACCTCGAACTTCCGATTTCTGTTTCAGACTCATCGGATGTATTACAATATGATTCATCATTTCCTCTTCCCAGGTTTGCCTGTTGTCCTTTCAGAGTTATATATGATATACCTAAAATCCTGATGGTGGATTTTAAATGCCATTAAAAGTATAAGGAGGGGTTGAAATAAAATATGATGGAGATTCTCCAGCTAGTGTAGATGACGTTTTTCTCTAGTCGATCTTGGTTTCAAGTTTTTCACAATAAATTCGTGAAAAAGAAAGTTGAAAATTGCAGATCGTAAAAAATTCGGGATTCAAAAATATAACGAAATACGATCGGAAACCGCGGTTTTCACTATTCAATAGAGCAGAAATGGCTCTATAAATCTTGAAAATATCAGGTCCTGCAGCGTATTTTGTGTCTTCTCAAGGCGCGCAAAATTGAGTAAAAATTTTTAAAAAGCCGTATTAATAAAAAAATCATATTCGAAAATTAACATTTCTTATGGAAAACGGTGATCATTTTCGAATTCAGCAGGTTTGAGGGTAAGCGCATCAAATCAGAAAATGTGTTGTTTTTCCAGAAAATTAAAAAAAAAATTGTCGATATAAAATTGCCTTCAAAAAATGGCTCTGTATTTTCTCCTGAAACGATTACATGTTTGTCTCTCTTGTACATTTTATTTTTGCAACAAGATGGTTCCAATTTTCTTGATATCCACTAATTAAATGAAACAAAGATTATAGTCAATTGGCAGCCTCATATAGAAGGAATACTACTCGACAAGTGTTTAACAAATTATATTTCGAAACTGACCCAGCGGAAAAATTGTGAGCGAATAGCTCCTAGCATGCCCGCCGTTTCCAATACAATATTGCACTCTCTGATATGTTCGGCTTAGCCCAAATCCACTACACAATAAAAGGCTACAAAAAGCACTCAGGTGAGATAGCTCATGGATTTGTCTGGAAGGGAAATATTTAAAAATGAGGCAACCACTTTTAGAGGATAATATCTATTGCGATTTGTTGATATGAATGCAGAGATACTTGTTCTCTTCTTTATCCTATCTGATATTATCTCGAGTAGAGATTTGATTTTGTTAATGCTGTAATAATTAATTGATTTACTTTTACTGTAATTGGCTGTAAGCCTCATGACAGTAATTTGTTTCATATAACTGCAACTTTAATTTTTCGCCTTGATACCGGTATCGAACTGAGCTCATTTCCTTTTTACCCGTAAATACTTACTGGCTATATATACATATTTACTTCACAGGTTATCTTATTGATTCCGTATATTTTTAGTAACTGTTTATTGGTCTAATAATATTATCGCTGCAATGGGATTAATTTAGATTAGTTTTGATTAATAATCTCAGCGAAGTTATAAGATGCTTAAACGAGTGTCAGAAGGACCGGATGGACAATAGCCCTAATTAAACGCAACAAAGATTATAGTCAATTGGCAGCCTCTTATAGAAGGAATCCTACTCGACAAGTATTTAACAAATTATATTTCGAAGCTGACCTTGCGGAAAAATTGTGAGCGAAAAGCTCCTAGCATGCCCGCCGTTTCCGATACAATATTGCAGTCTCTGATAAGTTCGGCTTAGCCCAAATCCACTACACAATAAAAGGCTGCAAAAAGCACTCAGGCGAGATAGCTCATGGATTTGTCTGGAAGAGAAATATTTAAAAATGAGGCAACGACTTTTAAAGGATAATATCGATTGAGTTTTCTTGATATGAATGCACAGGGTCCTCCAACGCTGAACATGCTATGTTTCTTGGGAGCTATAAAGGTATTAATAGCAAACATCGAATGAAAAATGGTTGCGCCACATCCCAATTGTATTTAAAACTTGGAATCATTGGCATTGCTCTTTTTGAAGTCTAACTTGTCCTGCAGTTTAACAGGTTTACCTAATAGATTATTGAAAACTATTGCAGGAAATAATTAATAAAAGACATGTTATACTATTGCGGGTAGGTCGACTGCTCGATCTTAAAATTAACGAATGTAGATTGACTGTTATGCCGCAATATTATGACATTAAAAATATATCTAGTTTAGAGCGCCCCTCGATATATCTAATCAACAGACAGGCAAAAAAATATTAAATAACAACTTAATTACTTCTTTATGTGATTGATCTTGCATCACTTAATATTCGGAGTCCTTTTACTGTGTTCGCAGATGACACCACAATTTTCTGGTCACACATGTGTGGTGTAATGCTAATCTTTGTGTCAAAACAAATATTAAGCTTAGTTATGATGGTCTTAATTTGTATGGTTGTGAGTTAGAAAATAAACAGTTTGTTGGCATAATGTTTGACGACAAATTAAGGTTCTATAACCATTTCCAGAACTTGAACCAGAAGCTCGCGAGAGGATGTTACTCGGTTAGGATTGTGTTCAATGAGTTGGGAAGTGCCGTCTCCAGGTCACTCACTTCTGGAAAGCCACATGAGGCATGGTGTTGCTTTTTGGGAAATCTCCAGCTTTTGTTTTGCAAAAAGGGCATTGAGATATATTTGTAGAGCAAATTTTCGTGCTTTTAGCAGACCATTGTTAAAATGTAGTGATCACTTTCCTGAGGATGTAATAAGATCTCGAACATAGATTAAGGAAAAAATTTATTACAGTTCGTTAGAGTACTGCAATAATAACTGGACCTAAAATGTGATCTGTAATACTTGAACGGGATATGTTTGACTGTCGATGCTTGTACTGTACTGCGTTTTGCTGCTTTTTCTTTTTTGCACATTTTCGTTCTTTACCTATATGTTTTTGCATTTTGTTTATTATATACTGTACTATAGCATTTTTTTAAATTATATTATTATTCCTCTGCTTATTATTGACTGACGCAGGCTTTGAAGTCCAGGGTTACGCAGATGGCCTAGTTATAATAATGAGAGGTAAGCATCACAACGTTCTCTCAGAACGTATGCAAGGTACACTCAACCTTGTCAGCATATGGTGTTTACAGGAAAGACCATACATGTCAACCCAAGCAAAAGCGTAGTGATCCAATTCACAAAAAGAAGGAGGGACAACGGTAGAGCTTTCAAAAGAGGTTACGTATCTTCGCATCGTTTTTGACCAGAAACTAACCTGGAATCCACACCTGGAAAGAACTATCAAAAAAGCAACGGCAAAGCGCTGGGCCTGTCGACGACTCTTTGGTAGAACATGGGGCCTAAACAAAACAAACAAACAAAATACTTTTATTTTCTTCGATATGAGAAACATATATGGAAAACGTCAATACATGGATGTATACAATAACTATGTGGTATAAAGTAAGAACTCAAGTCCCAAAACAATAAACAGTCTAAAACGGATTACACGATAGTATCACACTCAAAGTATTCGTATTCATTTAGGATATAAAAACTATTTTTAAGTAGTATCAAAGAATATTCTACTACGATAAGTAGAATATTCTTTGGTAGTATCAAAGAATATTCCAAAGAATATTCTACAGTAGACTATTCTTTGGTAGTATATCAATAACAGTCCTCTTAAAGACTGGAATACCTTTGACACTCTTTACTCTTTCTGGTAATTTATTAAATACCTTTATTGGAAGTATTGCCGCACTTCTCGCTGCAAGATCTAATTTATGTTTAGGTACTGGAATATTTCCATTACATCTGATTATTATTAGTTAAATTTTCTATCTGAAAAGGATTGGTACACGTCAGGATTTTGTTTTATATTTAAAACGCAAGCCAAGATATAAATAGACACAATAGTTAAAATATTCTGTTCTTTAAATATATTTCTAAACGAATGTAAACGTGATTTGAATAGCATTGTTCTTACTATATGTTTTTTGCAGCAATTCATGCATGGAATCAGATCCACCCCATAAAATGATGCAGTATTTTATCCTAAAAAAACACATATGCATAATAATAAGTTTTAAGAACGCAGATGTCAACAAAATTTCTCAGATTTAGCATAACAAAATTTTGCGTTGCAAGGCTTTTACATAAGTTATCAATATGACTGGTCCACTTTAATTGCGAATCCAAATATAGACCCTAAGTCTTCGTTACATTTTTTTTGTTGTATGGTATATCCTTTCAAGGGAATATTTATTACTTTTTATAATTTCTGTTTTGCTAATATTTAGGGCAAGATAATTTTTTTCGAAATAATCACTCATTATTTGTACACATGTTCTACCCTTCCTTGAAAAGAGTTTCCAAATTTTCGCTAGTTATTATCAGACTAGTATCGTCTGCAAACAGAGATATAAAACAGTCATAAAAGCTGCCATGAAGGCTAGACGTTTAGTCGTTGATAAATAAAATAAATAGAATTGGTCTTAGTGTACTTCATTGAGAAATTCCCATATCAAGCTCTATAGGCTCTGAAATATAAAACCCTCCATCATGAGATAAAATTGGTCGTGGAACCCTCCATCATCTGGTGGTCCTATAACACTGTTGTAAACCCTATTATAACCTATGCCTGCCTAGTGTGGTGGGTAAAAACAAAGGAAATAACAACACAGCAAAAGCTAACAAGAGTACAAAGGCTTGCCTGTCTGAACAGGGGCTATGAAAACGTGCCAGCAGCTCTGGAAACCCTACTTGACCTCCTTCCGCTCCATATATGCATAGAAAAGCAGGCCTGGACCAGTGCGCATAGAGTCACTGAGACACAAGAACTGAAGTCAGGAAACCTGACTGATCACCTTAAAATTCTGAAAAACATCCTGATAGAGGCGATGACCAAACCAACCGATACGATAGAAACAAAACTCCATTTTGATCGCTCCTTTGAAATGTTAATCGAAGACCGCAATACTACCAGGGAAACTAGAGAGAGATACACAGATGGATCAAAGATGAAAGAAGGACTGGGATCTGGAGTTTACGGACCTAGGTGTCGAATCTCTGCACCTTTAGAAAACACTACCACCATCTTTCAAGCATAACGAAATACTATCAATATATGTTGGGGTTTGGCACCTCCGGCAACATGCACTAAAACAGAGTTTTATCTATAATACCGAAACAGAATTTTTAAGAGGTGCAGAGATCTATATCGTATCAGATAGATAAGCAGCCTTAAAAGCGATAGCATTTAGCAGAATTATCTCCCGGCTAGTGTGGGATTGTCGGATGGCTGCGGATCAACTGGCAAAACAGACTCACCCTAATGTGAGTACCAGGCCACGAGGATGTGGAAGGCAACGAACCGCTGACCAGCTCGCACGGAATGGTGAAGAGACTGCCCTTTGTGGGTTTGAACCAGTCTGTGTTATCACTAGAGTGCACGTAATGAATGAACCCAGAAATTGGGGTAAAAAAGCGGAAAGAGGCACATTGGGCCAATGCACCTGGGCTGAGACAGGCCAAAAGACTCATCTCTCGCTCGCCTGACTCCACAAAAAAGCTTTTCAACCAAAAAAAAATTTAGATAAAACTGGTCGTAGACCTTCTCACTGGACATGGCCTGTAGAGGTACCAGTGGTACCACCTCAAGAAAATGAGGAAGACCACTACGAACAATGAAGATTCTGCCAAGCCACGGCTGAAACTTCAGAGCACCTACTCTGCGAATGCCAGGTAATGACTAGCAAAAGGTTAGGGCATCTCGAAAATGCCCTTGTGGCACTTGGAGCTCTACAAAAGCTCGACTCTCGAAATATTCTAAGGTTCTCGACAGAGATAGGAATTTTCGTGTAACATAGAAGGGTATACACAAAAGATCATTTGCGGGCGACGTGTTGAAGGGCAAATCTTGCCGAGCGGCCCTTTTACCATACCATACTTATTATTAGAATTAGTTAACGCCTGTCAACAAATTCATTGCATTTTGGACACTAAAGTGTAGTTTATTATTAGTTTTATTTTTATTCTAAAATTGTCTTAATAAAAACGCAGTAATAACATATTTACAAACCAAACAATAACGTAATCTAAATAACAATACAAAAACTTAATAAATCAGTTGTCCTATATAACCTTATATATAACCTTAGTTAATAATTTTCCTGCTCATTTCTTCTATATCGCTGTTTTTTGTTGGTAAACCGCCTTTTTCAAATGACCTCATAAAAATTACGAAAAACTGTTAAGTCAGGATTACTTCCATAGTACTATTACGTCGAATCTAGTTGTTGTAACCTACTTTTAAATATCTTACAACTCCGCGGAGATCGTAAGGTGGAGAACCATCTTGTTCCAAAGTTGTTGCAAAAACAAGATGAATAGGAGAGAGAACGATGTAAGCATTTTAAAGCCAAGTGGAGAACCTCAATTGTGTTTTATTTCAATTCCTACTTCTATATTTGAAATTCATCAGCCTGGAGAGCACATTTTGATGAAATAAAAAACGAGAAACGAGCATTCAAAAAGTAGAGAGTGATAATGGAAAAGACACAAATTCATATATTAGGGATATTATATCCCATAGTTAAAGGACACCAATCACATCATGAGTAATGCAGTAACAGAAATATTACTTTTCGTGATATTAATATATGTTAATGTTTAGGTATTTACATCCCCACTAAGTATATACCCCAAATATAAATTTATGGAACAAACGATGCTCCCGCCATCTAACGGCAAACACGCAACTTTCCTTCCGAATTGATCGTTCTGGATTTCAAACCTGGCCGAGAAAATAGAAAGGAGAGGAAAGGTCGATAAATTGCCGAACTTCTGTCGTAAGTGTCGATGCCTATTTTGGGAGCATTATCGATAGTGCTAACTTCAAGAAAGTGAGCATAGAGGTCTCTCTCCTCTCTAAAATCGTTGTAGATAAATCGGGCTTTTAGCGTGAAAATGTACTATCCAGAATCTTTATTGGAAGTATATTTCACTATAAGGATTTTTGTGACAGTTTATCGTTTTTCCTAAAATATAGATAAACCCAATAAAAACGATTTTTGTATTGAAATCGATAGAACATTGATTAAGGATGGAGGAGGAAAGTCAAATAATCAGTGAGCTGGTTCTTATTTAAGAATGAATCAATTCCCAATAAAATAAATGAGAATATGGGAACGTTCAATATTTTCCTTAGAGCTAATTATGTGTGGCCGATAACATTGCTCGTTTTTAAATGATATATTATTAGTTATTAGTTAATTTCGCTTGTTATCCCTTCCGGTTTGATCGAAAGTGGTACCCACATGGCTATTTTAAATATAACGGGCAAATTTTCTTTTTAGTGATATAGCACATGATGATATTTATATTCAAAAATGGCGCAATATTAACGATTTTCTTACAAATCAAGTTCTAGTAGTTTTTTGCAAGAAAATTAAAAAAAATAATAAAAAATTGCATAGTAAATTAGTGCTTTCTGCTTAGCCTACTACTATTTTCGTTATTTTAGTAACAAATTATTATATATTTGCCTTCGAAGTATCTAATTCTGTGAAAATTCGAATACAAGTAATTGCTTTCTTTTTTTTCTTTCAAGACCCTTTGTTTGCCTGTCTAAACCAAATACATAATACTTGTAGTAAAGGGGGTGAGAATTTAGATACTTTAAAAAAATATGTATATATTTTTGGGATAATGTTACTTATATTTTTTATGCTTATGTGCTATTTTATATTTTTACTATTATATACTTAGCTAATGTACTTGGATAGTAAATAACATGTTGTGGGTTTTTATTGATTTTAAAAAATCATTTATATTTTTATTTTCGAAGACAATTAAGTTCCATGAAAAACAAATATGCTGACGCATATTGTCCGTTTTTAATTTTTTACAAAATAAATAATAATAATAAATTAACTATGCATTCTAGGGGCAAACTAAACCTATTTAGTACTACAGATACAAAATGAGTAACCATATTTGACACTCATCTACAGCCCTAATTTTCATCAGATATAACAAATAAGCATTGAGAAACTGTCAATTCAATTCTTCTTCTTGTGGTGCCTATCCGTTACGGATGTTGGCGATCATCATGGCGATGCTTACTTAATCTACGGCCGTACGAAAGAGGCCTACTGTTGTTGTATTAAACTATGTGCGCAAGTTTTTCAACCACGATATCCTTCTTCTACCAGGTCCCCTCCTGCCCTCTACTTTGCCCTGCAAAATCAGTTGTAGTAGTTCATACCGTTGGCTGTTTTTCATTATGTGCCCCAAATATTCTAGCTTGCGCGTTTTTATTAAAACAAGCAGTTCTTTTTCTTTACCCATTCGTTCTAGGACACTAAGGTTGGTAATATGGTCTGTCCATGGTATTCTCAAAATTCTTCGGTATAACCACATTTCAAAAGATTCGACTTTTTTACAGGCAGCTTCAGTCAGAGTCCAAGACTCGACACCGTATAGTAGCACTGGAAAAACATAACACTTCAGCAGTCTGATCTTAGTTGGCAGAGATAAGTCTAAGAACTTAAATAGTTTTAACATTTTCAAAAATGCGGTCCTGGCCTTCTTTATTCTGCATTTGATTTCGAAAGAATGATCCCATGTTTCACCTATCATTGTTCCGAGGTAAGTATATGTCTGTACTCTTTCTATTTGTTTGTTATTTATCGTGAGTTGGCCAGCGTGGTTGTTAGTTTTTGTCACTACCATATATATTTTGTTTTTTTGAAGTTCAGGGAAAATCTCTGGCTAATCTTAACAACCCGAACCATCACCTCCTAAAGACTCTCAAGGCTATTCGCAAACACCACCGTATCAACTGCATATCGTATGTTGTTTATGTACTCTTCATTAATCTTAATCCCCCTGTTTGTGTCTTCTAAAGCGCCTCTTGGAAAATACGTTCGAAGTATACATTAAAAAGTAGAGGCGATAGTACGCAGCCCTGTCGGACCCCTCGTTTTATTAGAATATCTTCCGACTCATATCTTTCAATACGTATGGATGCTGTTTTGTACCAGTATAAATTAGAAATGATTCTTAGTTCTTGTTCGCCTAGACTCTTAATAAGTTTATTGTGTTAAACGTTATCAAATGCTTTTTGATAGTCAATGAAACATGCAAAGATATCGCAGCTACCATCTCTGCATCGTTGGAAAAGGACCTGGATACTAAATAAGGCCTCTCTATTACCTAGCGCATTTCGAAATCAATTGTGAGCGGCTTACATGGTCTTCGCTCTGTTTAACAATCCTCCCATGTATTATTTTTAAGAAGAGTTTCAAAAGATGGCTCATGAGACTGATGGCACGGTAATCATTGCAACGTTTGGCGTGTGGTGTTTTTGGCAATAGTATAAAAGTCGATTTCAACCACATCTTTGGTATAACTCCAGTAGACTATATGTTATTTATAACTCGTGTCAGTTGTTTAGTGCCTTTCGCGTCAAGTAATTTTAGAAACTCAGTGTACGTGCCATCCGGGCCAGGAGCCTTGCCGTCTTTTAGCTAAGATACAGCCTTCGTGACCTCATCTATTGTCATTGGTAGACTGTCAGTAGAGGCAAGATCAGGAGGACATTCTGGTCTGGTATCTGTAAAAAGGTTCTCTAGGTAGTTTTTCGAGGTGTTCGTTTTCTCTTTGACGTCGGTAATCATCTTACCATCTTCGTCATGTATTGGATCTATATATTCCTGCTGCTTCTCTGACTCTCTTGTGCATATTAAATGAGTCACCTATTTGTTCTAATGTTTCTATTTCTCTACATTTTGTGCCGAGCCAATCTTCTTTTGCTGTCCTTATTTCTCGCCTAATTTCCCTTTGGATATTTTTATATCTTGCGTCGTTGTTCTTCGCTTTTCGCCTTTCCTCCATGAGTTGTAGTATATGGTATGTCATCCAGATTTTCTTTTTCTCTTGTTTAGCGATCAAATGCTCATTTCTAACCTTATTGAACGAGTCGGACATTTTCTGCAGCCATTCCTCTGCGGTATCTATTTCTTCTAGTTGTCTGCATTTCTCTGTCAGTAGATTTGTCACTTCTTTCATTTTTTCCTCCTCTTTCAGCCTTCTCAAGTCTCGTCGCTTGTGAGTTCTTTCCTTTTTGAGTTTCTTTAATTTAGCTCTAAATCTTCCAGCCAGAAGACAATGATCCGACGAGATGTCGGCGCCAGGATAAGTCTTGGCAGACAAACAATTGTTCCTAAATCTTTTATTCACAAGGATATAGTCAATCTGATTTCTGACTGTCTTATCTGGTGATATCCGTGGTGGTAGTTTTAAAAAGGTATTAAGTATCACGTATTCTTCTTCTTCGGCAATGATCTTCAACCTATCACCACGATCGTTCCTTGAGCCTAAACCGAATCCACCGATGAATTCCTCACATTTTCCCTCCCCAATCTTGGCATTCAGATCACCCATAATTATTGTCATATCGTGTTTGTTAAATTGTTTAAGAGCATCTGTTAATGACTTATAGAACTGCTCTATTTCTGCATCTGATTTATCGGCAGTTGGGGCGTATGTCTGGATAATATTCAATTTGACCGGAGTGCTTCCTAGTTGGATGGCTACTATTCTTTCCGAGATAGGAACAAAGTTTGTAATATATTTTTGCACCTCTTGAGACAGAATCATACCCACTCCATACATATGCTGGTTGTGTTCGTGTCCAGAATAGAAGATCTTATGTTCTCCAATTGTGAAGCTGCCTGAGCCAGGCCAACGCATTTCACTAATGCCCATTATGTCAATTCCAATCCTAGTCATTTCCTGAATAGCGTCGTGTCCCTTTCCTGCCTGGTACATTGTTCCTACGTTCCATGTGCATACCTTTAGGACCCTCTCACATATCTTTATTGACGCTCTGGTATTTATCGCGTAGGGCTTTCGCTGGTTGATGAACTGGTAAGCCCTGCCTTTACTTCCCCTGCCGTATCTTGGGTTCCGATGCCCATGATCAGTATTTCTAGGAAATATATCGCTTTCTGCCATTTTGACTTTTCTTGGGAATGTAATGAGGTGGATGAGGTGGATTTGCCTTCCTCCTCACTGTATCACAACCGAACCAATCATTACTTGGTTCTCGCACACTGTGGGTGTTACAGCCACATATTTAATCGACGCGTGTCTGTGGTCAGTGATGGAGTAACCAGCTGCCGTTCTCCATTGCTAGTTTAGGTCCGCCCCGGGTATTTAATTTTCCCGGTACCAGCCATATCTGGGAGGCATTCCCCTATTCGCCACTTGGGGAGGCGCCCGATGGGGGACTAGCAACCCCGCACGGGGCCTCAGGAATAGTCAAGAAAATTTGCAACAATACCACCTATAATATATATTATTAAAACTATTATAACTTACTAATGGAATATAATCCAAATAAATGACATTGTGTTTAACTTCACAAGACCCGAAGGCAGACTAGAACCGCAGCTGACTTTTATTTATTTCGACTGCATTATAATACGTGATTAGATGAACTAACTTAAAGGGCTATCACCCACTAGAGAGCGCTTCAAAAACAACCTGCTCAAAATTTTGCTCTAAAAAGAAAATCTTGGTTAGGGGGCGTTTCTATTAAAAATATTTAGCGAGTGAAAGACGGAATGTAAAAATTATAATAAAGAACCAATTTAATTATCCTAATTTGAAAAAGGCGACGCGACGGTACTAAAACCGAGGTTGGAATTTACAAATCATGTTAAAAAGCTAATTGATACCCTAAAATATTCGACTACTGAGAAATTTTAAGTGTTCTTAGTAAAAATATTTTAATAGCTGTGGGCTCGTGTTAGTTCAAGATTTTCGAGGAGAAAAACAAAAAACAAGCCTTGAAAGATGGTATAAAAAGATAAAAATCTTTGGGATAAACTTAGATAGAAAAAGATTCTTCACGCGCGATAGCCCGTTACGCTGCCCAAAAATATGCGGTTTTAGAAAAGTAGTCTAAAAAAAGTCTTCACACTCGGTAACTCGTTACGCTGCTCAAATGGATAATCAGGACTGACCAACTCGCGAAGAGTGTCTCTGAGTACCAGAGGGCCGTGGAAAATAAATAAGTAGTCAAGAAAAAGTCATTTCGTGGTAGAAAGCGGTACCTTTTTTCAACTCGGGCCCCGAAAAGTACTACATGTTGTAAAAGGAAGCTCTGTTCGAAATTCGTAACCCTTCGTGAGGGAAGGTGTGCAAAAAGCTAATAAGGCTTGGATCGCAGGTTACAGATTAGTATATTTAGTTGTAATACATCTTGATTAGGATATCTGTATTTATCAAAATGTGCCTGATGTATATCCTTGATATTTTTATGAACTGTCATTAAAAGTCAGTGCTAGGGCCAATCTTAACTTATCATCTTACCAGATTGAGTTTAAGCTTGCGGGAGTCAGATAAAAAGTAAATAACAGCGGTAGAAGTGTTAATAATGCTAATAAGTTTTCTATTTATTATATCATAATTTATTGCCTATAGCGAACTCTTAAATAATTAGGTCATAACAAAATTATCTGAACATACTGGGCTGAACCACTGCATTAATATAAAAATGCACCCTTAAGTTGAGTGCTCCTTTAATTTTGAAACGGAAAGTGGTTTGATTTCCGTATAACTAGGGTTACATTTGAGTATAGCACAGGTGGAATGAAGCAACTGCCTAGGTGGAGGAAAAAGGTCGTTGCTCATATTGCCTAGGTCATAACGATATGGTGTCAACACACTGGCACTACGAACCTGGTTTTAACAGAAAATGAACAAAAATAAAAAAAGGCTGCGAATATAGTAAAGTTTGATTGGCGTAGAAATCGATGTTTTTACATTTTTCGGATATTTTCGAAGTATCTAGAGAGACTTTCTCCTAGAATTTTCCTATCGTATTGTCGTCTCAGTTTTTTATGATCCTGGCGACTTTTCGGGGCGCTAAAACAACCCAAAGTGACCCCCTAACGTATTTGGTAATATATAAAATTACTACTGGGTTCGCTATTACTATCACTAGATGTCACGTAACGTATATCTCGCATATTGCCAATAGGTACGAGTCATTTTAAAATAATTACTTTTCACATTTAGGAACATAAACTCAAACTATTTGATGAATCTAAAACTATCGAACCACAGTTAGCATTCTAACAAGTTTTCGGGATCTAGAGTGGTATTCTGTGTTCGAAACGTTCCAATAATGAATAGTATATCATCCCTCCCCATTGTTACTCGTAACGACGTCCGGAAGTTTCCGCTTAAATTTATTTCGTTAAACTTTAACATTTAATCTGTTTCAGACCTAACGTTTGAAAGGGCTGGTTGCTAAGAGCTGTTGTCAGATAAAAAAAAAGCCTTCGGCAAAGTAAGGGTTTTAGTAAGCAAATAAATTTTAAACTTCAGACTTGTATACACTTGCGTTTATACAGGTCAAAGGGGTTCCAAATTGAAACGAGGCAAATTTTTAATATTCTGTTTGCCTCCAGTAAATATTTATTTTTATTTTAAACAAAAAAAATAAATTAACTTGAGCAATATATAACAGTATAAAACATGGATGTTTTAAGTACCTACCTATCTATATCTTTAAATAACTTTTGCATTAGGGGAGCAAGTGGGTCACGGGTGGAGCTCGAGAGGTACGCATCATATTTTCTAGGTACATCTTCAAAATGATAAAAGTAATAACCTTTATTCATAATGATAAGTCACTGTATGAAATTACAAACGTCTCGCTTCAAATTATTTTATTAATTGAAAGTGAAATCAACTAAAAGGTCTCCAGCGACGCGACGATGAGGCCAGTAACAAGTTCGGACGATATACTTTTCACTTTTGGAACATTAGGAACATGGAAAAGCACTTTGCATTGGAGCAAATTAATTTAGATCGCACTGGATCCATATCTTCTCAGGGCTAGGCCTATGGCGTTTAAGTCCTTTAATAATAGGATTAATCCTAATTGGCAATTAATTTTCTCTTCTTGTTTTCAATGAAGATAAATCTGCCTCCGGGGCGTCGACGTACAACTCTATTTTGAAGAGAGACTATTAAAAAGCTTTTCGATATTCTCTGTTTTTTCTAGAACTAATATGAAAATTAGTTATATATAGAATAAGGGATATAAGTAATATTTACGAAGACGAGTTTGTACCCGAGCGACAGCGAGGGCTGGCAAAAAGTTTGAGACTGGTTTATACACTTGCATCCATCCCATATAGTATAGAAAATATTTTCAAGAAAAATCCGCAAGCCTATGGTCTGAATATTCTATGCTAAAGTCGATTTGCGAGAGGAAAATGTAAATATTCCTAAATTTCCAAACCTGCGCGCATTTTTTAAGAGATTTATCCTCTTATTACAAACCGAAATATTTTACGGAAAGGTACGTAGCAAAAACAAAAAGAAAGTTGCCAACAAAATTTTGTATAATATAAATAAGCTTGAAGCCTCATGCAGTTCTCCAATATTGCCAGAAACTTAGAAGATAGTGTTGGAGGGCCAGAATGGTATGGACATTAAAACAAGCGGCGTGGCCACTCGTGCCTGCGGGCCTCGTTTGTGTGACTTTTAGTCACACATTTTTCACCTCCCCACCACATTTATCGTCTGGTCACATTTATCTTCACATTTTCTACTTTTTTTTTGGTTACCATAGCAACCAATTTTTTAGTATCAAATTAGGCTTCATAAACAATCCTAAGTACCATACTATATTGTCACATATTATTATACGCTTCTACCGCTTGTTGCCTATGGACCTGACTTCGTTGCAGTAGTTGCGCTGTGCTCTTTCAGAAGACGGAGCTCAGATATAGGTAGTTGGGAGAGATGGATAGAAACACTTGGTGTAAAAAAGCTTGGTTTATTAACTTCAGGTTGAGTATAGAAGGTTGTAAGTATTACCAAAATATTCGGGAATGCATATCTCGTAAGTCCCCTGGGATATTCCTCGCGAAAATGTTAACCACGAACTGCAGCGAGAGAGAGGGAGAGCTAGCCTGAAGGGCTGTTACAATAATTAGACTGACGGGCGGATAGATTATTTGATCTGGCTGAATGTTTAGTTACTTAGTTTACTTTTTTATATGTAGTTAATTTAGATAGCACTTTGCCTTATGGCTTTATTATTTCCACTGATTCACTTTTAAGGCGTGCCTGATCAGAGTGGCTTTTCCCTTTCGGTAATGCCTTATGGCTTTATTATTTCCACTGATTCACTTTTTAACCGTGCCTGATCAGAGGGGCTTTAACATTTCGGTAATTCGCACTGATAGGAATTTTTTAAAGTGAGAGCTTTGATCTACCAGAGGGGCTTTTCGCTTTCGGTAATTCGTACTGAAGAGATCAAAGTCTGCCGGTATGGGCTGCTGCACAGCTTTTTATGCCAAACTTTGACCTCTAATTCGAGTATTGTTTTGAATTGTCAACAAGGTTAATCATAACAGTTTATACTTTAACTAATAATAATTTATAATTGAGTTTTATGGTTAAGTTCAAACTTTCCACTGTATGATTTTATGTTAGTTGACAATATATTTTATTAGTGATATACATATTATTAATTCGTTGCTATGGTAACCATGTTGTCAACAAAAAATGCTATCATACTTTCACCTCTACTTATAAATTAATAAAACCAATTCTTGTCATCATAAATCGTTAACATTTCATCACCTTTACTACTATACCAAATATCATACGCTTACTAATTTTTGATGATTTTCCCTCTTTTTGGTTATCATAGCAACCAACTTTTTAACATCAAATTCGATCAGTAATACAACCCTTTATAAAACACTATATTTTCCGATATTGACCCTTCAGAAATCTACACTATATTATTAATCAGTTGCCATGGTAACCAAATCTTCTTATCATAAATTTTTAAAATTTTTTCTCCTTTACTCACATTCCAAATATTAAGTCTTAAGATTAACGAATTATGACGATTTTAACTTTTTTTGGTTATCATAGCAACCAATTTTTTATTTTTAAATTAGGCTTCATAAACAATTCTAAGTACCAACATCTAATTCTATCATTAAAACTACCCTTTATACAACATGACATTTTCCGATATTACCTAGTCCTTATGAAATCTACACTATATTATTAATTGGTTGCCAGGGTAACCAAATCTTGCCATAAATTATTAACATTATTTCTCTTTTACTCACATACCAAATATCAAGTCCCTTAGACGTAAGATTATCGATTTATTACGATTTTTTTTTTTGGTTACCACGTCAACCAAAATTGCAACGTCATATTCAATCAATAAGACGACCACATGGTCGTTGTTTATAGATACAACATGTCATTTTACGACATTAATCCTTAAAAAATCTACGTTGTATTATTAATCGGTTGCCATAGTAACCAATTCTTGTTAACATAAATCGTTAACATTTCATCACCTTAACTCATATATCCAATATCAAGTCTCTAAATTTTACCTAATTGCCTAATTATGACAATTTTTATTTCTCTTGGTTACCATAACAACCAATTTTTCAATATCAAATTCCACCAGCAAAACGATCCTGTATATATCACAATTCTTTCCGATATTAATTCTTAAGGAATTTAGGCTATATTATTTTTCGGTTGCCATTGTAACCAATTCTAGTCAGCACAAATCGTTAACATTTCATCACCCATACCCACATACCAAAGATCAAGTCTTCAAATCGTATAATTATTACTAAAATATATAAATTTAATTTTTTTTTTCTTAGTTGCCATAACAACCAATTTTTCAAGAATAACTAATTTTTTTATTCTCCCCTGTAGTATATGGGCATCTTAAATAATAAATAATTATTCGAAGAAAATATCCACAATTTTTTCATTAAAAAAGATGTTTCCGCGATAGGATTCGAACCTGCACCCGAAAAATAATCAAAATAGTTACGATAATTATTGTGGTAGTATAATTGACAAAAATCCTTCATAAGTCAAAAATGGTAACAATTAGAGCAAAAGAGCAAAGGAACAAAAATACGTGTCTTCCCGAATACTTTCATTTGACATCAAAAAAAGAAAAGTTGGTCCTTGTTTACACGGACAAAAATGCCAAAAAAAGGTAACTTGTCCTGTATTCACACCCTGTATATTAACCGATCGTAACCAAAATCAATAGGCTTGTAGGGTTTGTGGACCTGTACCTCTATCCCAAATTTCAAGTCGCTATCTTCAAATTTGTGACCTGTAATCGATTTCATCACATACACACAAACATACATACACACATACAGACAAAGAAATGATTTTTTTTTCGATTCCAAGTCGATAGGTATAAGTCCCAGAGCGATCCGACCTACCGTTATGAAGTTTTTATCCCGATTGGTCTCGCCCTATAGAAAGCCTATATTATAATGAGGGCCCATTATTGGGCCCCTAATTATAAGGGTTTTCTAACAACATTTACAAAAAAAAAACACTGTGCGATATTAAAAGCCAAATAAAATCAAAAAAAAGTTTCTTGGAGGCGCCGGGCATTGATCCCGGTACTAATCGCATGCTAAGCGAGTGCTCTACCATCCGAGCTAGGTTGTCGATGTAAATACGTGCGTCATAAGTGAATATAAGATTCAGAACGGAATAATACATATTATAAGAAATGAGTCTGAAAGAAAGGTTAT